>JAODAL010013652.1:0-90388 GCA_025379985.1 Phyllomedusa bahiana | reverse complement strand
AATACGCATCGTGGAGAATGCATGTCAGTGCAAGACTCAGGACATGCTGGTCAGTGCATCCTTCTGAAGCTGCGGGCATATAGTGGTGCGTACAGTACATGCCACTATGCGCCCACACAATAATTGTCTGAACATACCCTAACATGGTTTTTATCGCCTCCTTGTTCCCTATCCACCCTCTTTATTTTCTACACCCTTATCCATTCACTCCTATTTCCCTGTGCTCCTTCATCCTATTATCCACTGTAACCGTTCACTTTTCCCTTTTTCTTCCGCATGAAATTAAGGTATACAGTTGTGGTGCAGAATTTGAATGCATCCTTACCTTTAAAGGGGTTGTCTCACTACAAAGAATAGCTTTCAAAATGTAGGGAACACTATATGAAGACATTTTCCAAATACATTGCTTTGTTCATTTTTTTTTTTTTTTTGTTAAGGACCTTCCTGGCTCTGTTTGGTTCCCCCAGTACCCGACCTGTGTACTCTTTTCTCCCTTGCTGTTTGTTCTATGTGATATCAGGGAGTGATGTCATCACACAGGTCCTGGCAGCCAGACTGAGAGCATGTGTGTTATCTGAACTTTCAGACAAAAGACTAATTACTGCTGTTTACTTTAGATAAATCTCCTACTAGCAGTTTCAGAGAAGTTACCAGTTTCAAAGAAGCTAAACTAATTAGCAGACTGAAAACACGGAGTTGAATACATGGAGTTAAAGCAAGGAGCTCCAATGCTAATTAAAGACAGTCTGACCAGGAAGTGACAGGATGCATCTATGAAACTCTGAGTGGAGACAACCCCTTTCAGCGAGTTTTGCATTTGAATTCAATTGCTACCTTTATTCAAATTAAAATAAAAAGAACAATTTAAGTTTTAGAAAATAACTATTATTCCAGGGAGAACAATTTGTGGTGCATTTGCAATTGTATGAGTTATAATTAGAGATGGGCGAATTTCTCAAAAATTCGATTCGGTGACTTCGCCGAATCTTCCGACAAAATTCGTTTCGGTCCGAATTACTTCGCGACTAGTGTGGAGCGATTATTATCGACAAAGTTGAAATCGGCACGGTTTTTATGTTGATCGGATTTTTTAGATCACGCGATACTTAGGTTAAAATCTGTGCATAATCTTTTAATATTGCGCCATTTTTCGGCGTTTCCTGTCTTTTTTGGGGGGCCAGCAAATCAGCTTACAGAATAGAGCGGGGGTGAGCTTTTGTGTGCGACTTCATGACGGGATGGGGTATGGTTTCGATTGCGGGAAAAAAATACATGACCTCGTTTTTACATAGAACACCCTTCCTGTTCAAAATCAGTGTGTGTCAGTATCAAAAAGGGGTAGGACTGCGCTCTGCCTCTGTGCAAAAAAGCTCAGCAAATTATTCTATTTTTTCCCCAAAGAGACAGCTATACTTTTTCTGTGAACCTTAAAACCCTTAGGTAATCAAAAGTTTTTGCAGTTTTTGGGTAGTTAGGTTTTGAAAATTTTTTAAAGGAGCATCTCCCCTTTAAAAGTCACGGTGGAGGGGGGGGGGGCCCCGGGGGTGAACACAGACAACCCTTTTTAAAAAGGAACGGGAAATATTGTGCACCCAGATTTATGAAAGACTTTTGCTTTGAAAATAGCTTTTATTTTTAAACATTTTTCTGTTGAAATATTACTTGGATTTGGCCCCTAAAAACTATATTTAGGATACAGATTTTTTCTATAACGGGCGGTCTATTTGTTGGGTGCAAAACTCCATTTTTTATTATCATATACTTTTCAGATGGGTTTTTTTTTTTCCCCTTTTTGGTAAAGTAAAGGGCTTTTTTTTTTTTAAATAGAGTACCTTTTGCAGAAAAAATTTAAAATCCAGAAAATTTTGTAGTACCACAGGTTTATTATAGGTGGCAAAAATCCCTTTTTAAATTATCCGTATAAATTTCAGATCCCGGGGTTTTTTTTCACTTTGGGGCGGGCCCCACTTTGTTCTAGACCCAACCTTGCAGTTAAATTTGAATCCAAAATTTTTGTGGGTCCCCCAAAAAAAAAATTTTTGTTTTTTGGGATGGGTTTGCCAAAAATCCCTTTTTATTATCCGAATACATTTCAGTTTGGGTGTTTTTTCACTTTTGGCCAGTAAAGTTTTTTGGGTTAGAGGTACCTTCACTTAAAATTTTGGAATCCAGAAATTTTTTGAAAGTCACCACAGGGAAATTGATAGGTCCCCAAAAATACCGTTTTTTATCCGTATACATTTCAGATACAGGGTTTTTTTTTCACTTTTGGCCCCAGTCAAGCTTTGTTGATAGAGGTCCCTTTGCATTTAAAATTTTTAAATTTCCAGCAATTTTTAGTCCCCACGGGTGTATTGATAGGGCCAAAAATTTTTTTTATTATCCATATACATTTCAATATGGTTTTTTTTTAAATTTTTGGGTAGTCAAGCTTTTTTTGATAGAGGTCCCTTTTGCATTTAAAATTTTAAAACCAGCAATTTTTTAGTCACCAAAAGGTGTTTTGGGATAGGTGCCAAAAATACGGTTTATTATCCGTAAACATTTCAGATAGGTGTTTTTATCACTTATGGTAAAATAATTTTTTGGTTGATAGGGTACCTTCACAAAATTTTGAATCCAAAATTTTTTTAGTCCCCAAAGGGATTTTGATAGGGGCCAAAAAAACCGTTTATTATCCAAAATACTTTTCCCAGATACGTGTTTTTTTTCACTTTTGGTCAGTAAATTTTTGTTGAAGAGGTCCCTTTTTTCCCTTTTTTTTTTAAATTTAAATTTCCAGCAATTTTGTAGTAAACCACGGGTGTATTGATTGGAAAAATCCCTTTTTAGTTCCGAAACTTTTTCGATAGGTTTTTTTTTCATTTTTGGTCAGCCCAAGCTTTTTGATAGGGGTTTACCTTGCACTTAAATTTTTTTTCCAGCAATTTTGTTTTAAATTTGATTAAATTTTGAGAATAGCAGTGATTTTCCCGGGTCTTTTAATAAGAGATTTTCCCAAAAAATTTCTTCCATACCTCCTAAAATTTTTTTATTTTTCTGAACATGGAGCAAAATTCGTGGTAAGCGACCCAAAAGGGGGGTGGGGACAGGGGAGGAAAGGGGTTTTACGAGAGAAGGTGCTCCTTCCATTACTGGCGACAACACCCCAGCCAGGGGATCGTCGGTTGCGGGCCCCGCGGGCCTTAAACGCTGGGTCGGGCCCTGTGAATCCATAACGAACAGCGTCCCAAACCCTGTTTTTTCAGGGGTTAATCCCAACCTGCATCCAGCAGCTTACCTCCTCGTCCTCCCAGTCAGGGCCAAAAATTTCCCGGTAAACAAAATCTTCAGCTTCCGCCCAAACAGGGAAGCAAGGGCAGCCCCAAATGTCAACTCGTTTTTTTTTAACCCACCACTTTTGGATAATCCTTTTTTCTGAAGACCTCTCTGATACAAAATGCGTTTGGGGTCAAAAGGGGCATTTTTAAAAGATAAGGGGGCCAAAAGGATGATTTTTGTCTCTCACCCCATTACGGGGCCATCAAAAGGAGGAAAAAGGAAGCCGGTCAATCGGCAAAAATCCCGGGGAGGGCGGCAACGCCTTGCAGTGCCTCTTGGGTTGTAGCCCGCAGCGCCTGGGTGCAGAATGTCCGGACGAAAGAAGTCACCTGTTTGGTGATGATAGACCCACATTGGGGGAAAAAACCCTGGGGCTTTTCAGCAGAATTTGCTTGCGAGTGCTTCATCACTGGGCAGGAGGGGAAAAAGATTTGGGGGAGTGTCAATACGATCCCCCCCCTCAAAAAGGGGGGGGGGCGGTCGCAGAACCCCTGGGAAAAAAATATTCCGCCGCCAAAGGTCAGCGGAAAACCCGCCCTCGCCGTCAAAAAAGGGCCAGGACCCCCCAAGGGCCCGGGCCGCCTTTGACAACCCCCTGATTCCCCCCAGCGATGTCATATGCCGCCTTTGCCGTAAACGCATAAGTAAGGGCCCAAAAATCTTTTGGGGGTTTTTAAAACCCCCACCAACATGTTTTAAATTACATGCACAATGCATGAGTTGAAATTTAAAAGGGAACACTTGGCCCAAAAAAAGGCCAGACCGATGGGGCCCCGGGGTTCCAACCCCGTCACAAACCCCCCTGTCTCTGCATCCCCTCCTCCGCCACCAAACCCAAACGTTTCCCAGCTGCCCATGTCTCTCAGAGTCCCTGATCAGGGGGTAACCTCCGCTTTGCCTCCACCATCGCCCGAGTAACCAGCAGAACCCACCAGAGACCCATCCTAAACCCCCTTTTCCCCCGCCAGTTTGGGCGACCTGCACACCGTACAGTGGCCAGTCTAACACCAGCCTTCTTCTTTCCCATGGTTTTTAGCAGAAGAAACACTTTAACCCCCAAAACCCTCCCCCAAAACCAAAACCCGAATGTCGGCATTGCCAGGCTTTTTGGACTTGGAAATTTGCCTTTTCCCTCTGGTTTGGGCCAGATGGGGGGTTTCCCCCACGTTCCCCTGGCCCTTGCCGCCCCCAATACCGATTTCCAGCAAAGGCCCTTTCTTTGCAAAAAACCGCCCCGCCCTGGCCAGCCTCGTGTCATCTAAAATTGTTTAAGCGCGTTTTCTTTCATCTGTGCCAGAAAAACCATCTCACCACCGACACATGACCAAATAAGCACGGGCCCAAGGGCCCCCATATCTTTTTCCCCCCCAGCTCACGGGGGGAGCTGGGGGGATGTCTCGGGGGGGACGGTGGCCCCTCCAGGCTCGGGGCACCTCTTTTTAAAACCGCAGGGAAAGGGGGGAGGGGGCCCTTTTCCCCCCAAGGGCCTCTGGTTTGGGATCACGTGGGCCCAAAAAAACCCGCTGTGTTGAAATTAAAACTTTTCTTAGAAAACCGTCCACACAAAGGTCCCGGAGACCGAGCGCTGGCTGGGTGACAAAACCTTGTGCCAGGCAAGGTTGTGGGGGATAACGGGGGAAATCTGCTGGCCGCCCTTAAGATCGGGAGGGTGGGGCAAATCCCCTTTCCTGCAAAAAGTCATGAACCTTGTCCCCCAAAAATTTTTTAAAGACCCCGGGTCTGGACTGCCTGCTGGGAAGGGTCAAAGGGCCCAAATTCGCACTTTTCCCCCGTTCGCACCCTTTTTTGTTCCCGCCTGGGTTCCCTTAAAAGCATCAGCTCGGCCTCCCATCAACCCTCTCATTTTTTGACGTGGGAACACCGGAATTCCCCCCTCCACATGCTCCAGCGTTTTGGGAGGGAAACGCAAAAGCCCTTACGCAGAAAGAAGTGAAAACATGGCCTGACAAGCCCGCGATGCGGACCTCGGGGGGTTGAGCCACCGAAAGTGGGCAGGGGAAAGAGCCTGCAACCCTCCTTTCCCCTTTTGAAGAAGCCCCCCAAAAGGGGCAGTGTTTGGGCAATGCCCCTTTTCATTTTGACATTGTGGTGGGTCTTAGTTCTGAAAGATTGGACACTCTAAAGCACAGGTCCCCCAGCACGGAGGAGGAGGGCGGGGCACAGATGCCCGGGCACGGAGCCTTTTCTCCGTCGAATCCACCCAAGGGCCCCACAGTTTTCACAATTTCATTGGTCCCTTTATTAGGGAGTGGTTTTGGGGGCCAGGGCTAGTGCAAGGCGGCCCCATCCGCTCTCAAAGGGGGCATCATCTCAGGGGAAGTCAGGGCTGTGTTGAACTGGCCCCGGGGGAAGCGGAGGAGGAGGGGGTATTCCTGACACCGAAAGTTTTCCGACGTCCCTGCCTTTGGGAAAAAGGTTGGCGGGGAATTTGAGGTGGAGGAGGAAGATGGGGAAGATCAGTTTCTTTGTGCCCCTCGACCCAGAGGGTTGGGGAAATTTAAAGGCTCCATCTCTCACATGAGTGCTTGGATGCTCCCTTTCCTCCAACATTAAACCTCGCATTAAGGGCCCTCAAAATGAACAACAAATTTTCTGGGGGGCCCCCCTCCTGGATCCCCGGGACAAAAAAATTTTCAGCACTTTCCTTCCCCCCACCCAAATAGAGAGTAAAATGCAGGGAAAAGGAGCCCTTGCTGATTGATCAACTGGAGACATCCGGGTTGCGTCTGCTTCACGTTCCCAAAGTCACGGGGGAACAACATCAGCGACTGACAGCATAGAGTGCCAAGTAGCCAAGGGGCGCGCAGCACGGGAAGGGCAGAAGCCTAATGGGTGACCCTGGCAATTTTTATTTACCACCTCCCCAAACGCATGCAAGCAGGGCACACATCCAACACCAGAACCCCTTAAGATCATGGGGCACACATCTCGTCCAAAACCCCATTTTTTTTATTGTTCCGGGCCCAAAGGGTTCGGGGGACCAAAAGCAATGGCCCAGCTCGCTCCCACGCCTAGAGGGGTTTTTTCCCCCCACGCCGCGCAATCGACGGACCTTTAACACAGCTGGAGGAGTCATTACAGACAAACGCTCCGGGCCCCCAAATAATTGGATCGTTTGACTTTTTATCAAATGAATCAGGGATGATCCTGATGATGTTTTTGGCCCCCAATTGCCGAGGGCACCGATTAGTTTCCGACTACTTCACATTCCCCTTCAAACGAAATGGGCCCTTAAAACTTTTTTTTTAAAGATAATTTCTTACTCAATTTTTATTCTCATTCCCAACATTCATTTGCGGTTTTGCTTGAGGAAACGTAAAAACCAAGGTTCAGACAACCCGTATTCAATTTACCACTTTATCTTAGAATTTTCGCTTTTGTAAAGGGTTTTGAGGTCTTTTTGCTGTGAATACAGCTATAATCATGGTTCTTTGGAAAATAAATGGGGCTTTTAAGGGGCTTTTTTCCCCCTCACAATTTTTAACAGTGGCGAGCATAATTAAAACTAAAAATAAAATTTCCCTAAATAAATTCTGTAAACAATTCGTTCCCAAAAAATATACTAAATACGTCCTGTACAAAATACATAGTGCCCTTTGTGATCTGTATCAAACAGGTTTAGGGTCATTCTGCGTACAGACAGATAATCAATGTCCATAAACTAAAATGGGGTTGAAAGACTCCTTTTTTTTTGGGCCCTGGATCAGCGGGTTTGGGTTCAGCGGGGGCCCCGGGACAGTATAGTAAATTCAATTCAACTAAAAGGGTGGTTGAAAGACCCCTTTTTCCACATTTTTTAAATTTGGGGGTCAGACAGTTTAAGGGTCTTTCTGCATACGGGACAGATATAGTCAATGCCGTTTCAACTAAAATGGGGGTTTGAAAGACTCCTTTTTTCCGGGCTTTTTTTAAATCGGGGTCATGCAGTTGGGGGGCCGCTGCTTCCAGACGGGGAAATTCAATGCCTTTTTAAAGAAAAAGATGGTTAAATCAACTGCCTTCGGGGCACTTTTTAATTTTGGGGGTCATGCGGGTTTTTAAGGTCACGGGGACAAGCAATATGAATTCTTGATTTTTTTCTGTGCTTTTATCCCCAAAGTGTTGCCAAAGATTAGACTATCCATTTGAGGTTGGGATGAAATTCCCCACTTCTCCCCCTTTTTGGTGAAAAGAATAAAGTGATGTTCTCCCCCATAACTTTAATGGTCATGGGCGATAATCTATTATCGACTATCGAAATCGTCTTGATAATTGCCGATTCGATTTCGACCTGAGACGATAGTAAACTAATCGCCCCACACTATTTGCACGAATCGCTTAAAAACAGCTATTTTTCCAGGCTCAAGGGGCCCCCCAGGGGCGTAGAATTTTGCCATGCTTAAAAATTAGGGGGATTTGGGTTTGGTCTTCATAAAGTTTTGTTTTTAGATGACACCACATGACTGCGCCGTTTTAGAATCGCTCACTATAAAATTCCCTGGGCATTTAAGGGGGCAAACTGACCAAAAAACTGAACGGGGGTGTACCTGATAAAGTCATGGCACGAAAGCTGGGAAAAAAAAAAGCTAAACTCAGGGGGCAACATCAGTGACAGAGTGTGGGGGTGACGGGACGGCCACACAGCATGGCAGGATGGCACAAACAAATTTTGGAGGGGGCAAAAAAAGGATAAACCACAAGTGGGACAAGACACAGGGGGAGGTCTGGCACAGCACATGAGGTAAGACAGGGCACAAGAAATCGGGGGTGCAAAAAAATGAGAGCCACAAGGGCACAATGACACAGTGGAGGTCACGGGGCCCGCCACAGCACACAAAGAGGGCAGAAGGGCACAAACAGGGTGGGAGGGGACGGCACAGCCACACACAGCCGAGGGCAAGAGGGCACAATGACAAATTCTGGGTGGCAAAAACAGGGGTAGGCCACGAGTCACAATGCAAAAGTGTGGGGGGTCACGGCAGCAACATAGGCTACATGGGACAATGACATTCTGGAGGGGCAAAAACGAGTAGGGCCCCTGAGTGGGACAAGACATGGGGGTTTTAGGCAGCAGCAGCAGAATCAGACATGGCACAATACATTCTGGGTGGGAAAAACAGGGTAGGGCCCCAGAGTGGCACAATGAACACAGTGTGGGGGTCACGGGAGCAGCAGCTGAATCAGACAGTGGCACAATGACATTCTGGAGGGGCAAAAAATGAGAGGCCACAGAGGGCACAATACACAGTGTGGAGGTCACGGCAGCCAGCAGAGTCAACAGGCACAATGACATCTGGGGGTGGGAAAAACAGGGGTAGGCCACGGAATGGCACAATGACACAGTGTGGAGTCACGGCAGAGCACATGGTCAACATGACAAATGACATTCGGGAGGGGGGGCAAAAACTGAGTAGGCCACAGATGGCACAATGAAAGTGTGAGGCCGGCAGCACCACAGCAGCACAGAGGTCAAGAGTGGCACAAGCGGGTTGGGGGCAGCAACACACAGAGGCGGCAGTGGCACAATGACATTCTGGGGGTGGCAAAAACTGGTGTAGGGGACAGAGTGGACAATGACCAGTTGAGGTCACCAGCACAGCATAGGTCAGGGGAGGGCACAATGACATTTGGGGGGCAAAAAATGGTAGGGCCCCAGATGGCACAATGACACAGTGTGGGGGTCACGCACAGCCCCACACACATGAGGCAAAGTACAAAAAGACAGGGTTGGAGGGGCCCCGGGAAAAAGCAGCTGAGGTCAGGGATGGCACAATGAATTCTTGAGGGGGCAAAAACTTGAGGGGACAAGTGGGACAATGACACAGTTGAGGGCACGGGAGCAGCACATGAGGTCAGGGAGTGGCACAATGACTTCTGGGGGCAAAAAATGGGGAGGCCACAGAGGGCACAATAACAGTTGGAGTCACGTACAGCAGCAAGGGCAGGGGTGGGACAATACATCTGGGGTGAAAAAACAGGATAGGCCACAGGTGCACAATGACAGAGAGGGAGGTGACGGCGCAGGGGCAACACATGAGGCAGAGAGTGCACAATGACAATGGGATGAAAGGGACCACAAAAACACAGCAATGAGGTCATAAGTGGCACAATAACAGAGGTGGGGTGGGTGGCAATACCATCCCTTTAAAAAGTTGGGGGCAATGGAAAACGTCAGCAAAGTTGGGATCAGGGGGGTGTCGGGATCAGAATATGGCGAGCAGGGAGTTTAACCCAACTCATTTCTCACAGTTTGGGGGAGGCTCATGACTGAAAGAGTCTGACGCTTAAGGCATTGGGGTGTGGAAATCCTGGGTGATCCATACCGGATTCATCTTGACAAAGGTCATCTTTCCCCATTTTCCTGGGCGGGGGTTCCCCTTTGGGAAACGATGGCCCCCCCCCGCCTGAGCACCCCTCTGATGCCACACTACGGGCCAGGCAGACAGCTTCTCCACTGCAAACTGGGAAAGTTGGGGCCACACATCCATTTGGGTTTCCCAGTAGCCCGGGCGGATCTTCTAACTGGGGTGGCAGAATGCCCAAGTGGGGCCACCCCTTTTGGGTTTAGGTCTGCCCAGGGCCGCGCTGCGCTGCCACGCCCCCTCACTAGGCGGGTGAAGAAGCTGCTCACACCCAGACTTAGGCTGCTGGGTGGAGCTGGTACTGCCCTACCCCCCCCCCCCCCCTTCCCCCCCAAGCCGCGGGAGATACGGGGCGCGAAGAACCCCCCGGTCAACCTGTCAAGGAGGGAGGAGTCGCACAAGACGCGGCCAACTGACTACGGGGGATTTCCCTATAGTATTTGATTTGTCCCCCTCTCAATAGCTTTGGGGAAAAGGGTCCCATTTTGGGCCGGGGAGCGAAGGTCCAATAGTTGGAGATCCCGAAGTCTCCCTCTGCCGGGGCTGACTATTCGCTGCACTAGCAGGCAAATCAGCATGTGCGGCCATCTGCACATGTGACTACGAGGGGCCCTTTCCTCCATCTCCACTCATACTGCCACGGTGCTTGCGGGTCATCTGCCTCGCTTTCCTCATCTCCATCTACCTCCCCACTGCTCCTGCTCCCCCTCTCTTTTCACCGGAAAATTCCCCCCTTTTTTCACCAGACAAGCCTCCCCAAATTTCCCCCCCCCCCCACACCCCCCCGGGCCAGGGCCGGAGAAATTTTTCCCCTCCCACCCCTGCCCAAAAGATTTTTCAGCATTGTTCCAGACAGAAGGTGGGAAAAACGTTTTTCCCCGTAGTCCCTGGCGACTGACAAATAACTCCCTCCTCGAATGGCCTCAACAAACTGCAGGTGTCACGCATGAGCTGCCACTGGCTAACATCAAAGTTACACAGGGGAGTAACTTCTGTCCGCCTGGATCATCAAAAAATCGTTAATGGCCTTTCTCTGTTCATACAGTCGGTCCAACATGTTGCAGGTGGAATTCCAACCGGTGGAAACATCGCATATTAGCGTGTGTTGGGGGAGGCCGTTCTGCCGCTGCAACTCGAGGAGGGTGTTCCTGGCTTGTAGGAATGGATGAAGTGCATGCACAGTTTCCTGGCCATTTTCAGAATCTTCTGAAGATCGGTGGAAGACTTCAGGAATCTTTTCACAACCAGATTGAACACGTGCGCCATGCAGGGCGCATGGACCATCCCTCCTCGGTGCAGCGCGGACACCATGTTCCTCCCATTGTCCGTCACCATGGTTCCGATTTGCAGTTGGCGCGGAGAAAGCCACACATCGATTTCTTGCTGCATGACGCGGAGCAGTTCCTCTCCTGTGTGACTTCGTTCGCCGAGGCAAGCCAGGTGTAGAACTGCGTGACACTGCTGTGCCCTACACATGTGGTATGATGGAGCAGTACTTGTGGAGGCTGAGATGGTGGTGGTGGGAGGAGGAGGAGGCGGACATTGGCGCAGGAGCCGCAGTTTGACAACGTGGAGGAGAAATCCGGGTCTCCTGTCCAAGTTGTTGTTGTGCCTGGGCAGGAAGCACATTCACCCAGTGGGCTGTAAAGGACATGTACTGGCCCTGACCGTAGTTACAGCTCCAGACGTCTGCGCTGCCGTGCACCTTGGAACAAACCGATAAGCTCAAGGACTGGCCCACCTTCTGTTCTACATATTTATGAAGTGCTGGTATTGCCTTTTTGGAAAATAAATTACGGCTTGGAACTCTCCATCATGGCTCGGCACAAGCCATAGGTTCTCTTAATGGTGCAGAGTCCACCATTTGGAAAGGGAGGGACTGCAGTACCAACAACTTGGACAGGAGCATGGTCAGCTTCTGCACCTTAGGATGGGTGGACACATACTGTTGTCTCTTTGAAATCGCCTCGCTGAACGATTTCTGGCGCCATGAGTAGCGAGGAGCAGAAGCATCTGGACCGGGAGATGATGGCAAAGAGAAACAGCTCCCTTCTGCAGAGGTGGTGGAGCCTTGACTGGCTGCAATGGCATGCGTGCCACTGGGCGCTGCTGCTGTTGCTGCGGCGGCAGGATGGACCACCACATCTGAGCCACGTTTCTCCGAGGTCACTGGATGGTGACACTGCATGTGTTGACGCAGGGCCGTGGTGCCAACGTTAGCTCCCTGGCCACGCTTCACTTTCTGCCTACAGATTCTACATATACCATATTCGGCTCCTCCGGTGTCTTAGCAAAGAACTGCCACACCGCCGACTATCTGATTTTAACGCCAACGCTCTGCACTACTACTGAGTTAATACAAATGCAGCTGCATCGCTGACCCCCTGTGCTGCTACTTTCTTGGACCTGCAAAGCGGGTTTTTTATCCCGTGGCCGCTTGGCTCCCGACCTAACACTGCTGCTATCCTGCTGACTCACGGACACACAACCCACTTTCTGGCTGCGCCTGACGATGATGAAGCCCTTGCCTCACCCGGCTCCCAAGTGCGGTCGGTTACATCATCATCTATTTGCGTTTCATCGTCACTGCTGTCCTCATTACCGGTCTTGGTATGCAGAGGCTGACCCTTCACACCATGACCTCCCATGCCACTCTCCACATCTATACTTTGCCGCCTACTGCAAGAAGCAGGGGATATTGGCCCCATTTTTTCGCTGCCAAGTAGCTGCTGACTGCCCTCCTCAACTTGTTCATCCTCGCTATATAGTAGTGCTGAGCCCAGACCACATAGTAGATCTCTGGCTGAGGGAACGGATGGGACAGAGGCGGGTTGAGGACAGGTGAGGGCCGCTGACCCGCTCCTGGGCCTTGCCAACTAAGGGATGTGTCTGACGTTCCCACCGACTCTTGGCTGGGGTTGTCAGATGTCATCTGGGAGGAAGTGGATGACCTAGTCAACCAATCAAGAACCCTTGGGTTGCTGATCAGCACACGGCCGCTGTGGCCTCACCAAGTGACCCCTTCTGCGACGTCCCCTTGCTGAGCTGCGACCTGGGCCTGCTCCAGGAATGTTTGTGCCACTGCCACTCGCAGGTGAAGAGCCTGACACCTCTCTGTCTGACATACTGTTGTTCTAAAATGTACAGAAACTGTTTGATGAAGATATCTGTATATGATAAATACACACCCTGTTTTTGACTCCAAATGAACCCAGTAACAAGCTTGGGTAACCCTTGGATATAAATTGCGCTCCACAAATGGCCAGGAAAAATTTACTTGCATGTGTCGTTTAAAAACACTGTGTATTTTACTGAATGTAAAAGCACAAACAGGCTTAATTAACCGTCGGATATGAATTATGCTACAGGAAAAATGTCTTTTTTGGCGGTGAAAAAGACAGTTTCTTTTAGTCACCACAACAGCAGAGCAACGCTTAATTAACCCCTAGATGTAAATTGCGCAAAAGAATTGAGCAACCAAAAACTACCAGCTTTGTAGCATGTTACAATTGCATGTATTTAACGGTACACAGCAAGAGAAAAACTTGTAATTAACCTTCGGTTATGAATTATACTACTGGAAAAATTTATTTTTTGGCGGTGAAAAAGACGGTTTCTTTTAGTCACCACAACAGCAGAACAACGCTTAATTAACCCCCCCGGATGTAAATTGCACAAAAGAATTGAGCAACCAAAAATGAAGTGTATTTGTAATTGTAAAAAACACTGTTTCTTTAAATGAATACAACAGGAACAGGCTTAGATAACCTGTGGATATTCAATGTGCTGTGAGCAGATAGCATTAAAATGTATATGCAGCTGCACTGGACGCACACTGGACTTCAGATCCAATACCCCAAAAAATCAGAATTAGAACGTTAAGAGAAGCAGTCTCTGAGACAACCTGTGACACCCCCCCAAAATCGCTGTATAAAAATGAGTTCTTTAGTAAGCAGCCCTGGCAGCACCTTCCCTGATCAGTACAGTGAGAGTGCTATGAGCTCCCAGCGTCGCACCCGGACTTGTATAGTGCGGTGACGTCACAGAATCCCGCCGGTCTCTGATTGGCTTCATCTCTGCACATGTCATGCAGGCTATGCCCTTCTTCCTCCCAGAGTTCTTTGCCCCATGTAACGCCATGTGCTCGCAGCCATTTTATCAATCAAAAGCACACTTCGTTAGAATCAATTCGCCCATCTCTAGTTATAATCCCATTACAAGCCGTTTCTTCCTTTGGACAGGTAGAAAAAAAAATTAAGTCTTATAAAAGAAATCAACCTACAGGGGAAATCGTTGTCGCACACTAGGAAAGTGCAGTCTTCTGCCTGGTTAAGTTTTTGGGGTTTTATTACCTGTTCATACTTTTCCTTCTCTTGTTCATTCTGAGGTTTATTAAAAACAAAAACTGTTAATTGAAAAAAATGTTATAGTGTAAAATAGAAGGGTTGTGAGGTCTTTGAAGGTGTTTGTGGAGCACTGGGTTCTCCTCTTGTCCTAGCTCCTTTAGATGTTTTAATCCAGTTGTTTTGTTTAAAAATTCTTGTTTGTAATTTTTAGTCTCATTGCAAATTCATTGTGCTGATTAAAACAAATATATTTTAAAGTCTCAGGAAAGAGACCAATGCCCACACCGTGGTTTTTATACACTGGACAAATTTACACTTTCACTTTAATGAAGTGTAGGAGTTTTAAGCCCAGCATGTGTCTGTTCCCTATTTTTTTCTGTACGCTGTTATTCTGATATTTCTTCAGATTTTATAGTTATCCTATTTGACCTAAGAGAGGGAATATGTGCTAGGATTATATGTCAGGAATTATGAAAAACTGAGTTTAATGAATGTGGCAAAGGTGTACAATATGTAAACTTTTTAAACTGTATGTGAAAAAATGGCTGTTTAATACTTGCCCTTGAAGGCAGGTTTAGTGTAATTGTATTTCAGCTTCCCTGTGTCTGGTGCCTCAGCACTGTGTCAGATCGTCTAGGGTGGAATTTAAAGGGGACATGTATAAAGATCAGCGCATTGAAGCGCCTGTTTTCATGGGTTTTTCTGCGAAAACTGCGCCTGATGTCGGCGCCGAAGTGCGCTCATACATGCGGGGTAAACTGTGACGCCTCCGACAGACAAAACGTAATTAGGCTGTGCACATCTAAAATATACTTTGAAAACATAAGCATAGGTGCACACTGAAAAGGCAATAGCATACATCTAATACAAATAACAGTGGCACACTAAAGACTAAGTAAAACCTCAAGGTATATAGGAATATTGGAAATGCATTACTGCTAAGGATAATATGAAAAACCTGGGACTCTTAGTTTACAGTTTTTGATCAAAGATTGTATTAAGCTCACCTCCCAAAATGTCAAGGGGTTCCCAGAGCAGGTGAATCCCTACACTAAAACATGTTACCTTGCTAGGAGTCCATTCAGACTGCCACTTCCCCAGGAGTGATAGGAACCTGCTATTGAATTATCCTGCACAGGTTTAAAAGAGGCGGCTGAGTGCAGCAAGCAAATGAGATTGCCATTTCTCAAATAGACTACAAAACGTAATTAGGCTGTGCACATCTAAAACCTGTGCAGGATAATTCAATAGCAGGTTCCTATCACTCCTGG
The DNA here is from genome assembly GCA_025379985.1 of Phyllomedusa bahiana. Lineage (NCBI taxonomy): Eukaryota > Metazoa > Chordata > Amphibia > Anura > Hylidae > Phyllomedusa > Phyllomedusa bahiana. The sequence continues at coordinate 75,088 of JAODAL010013652.1, read as the reverse complement.
GGAAGTGGCAGTCTGAATGGACTCCTAGCAAGGTAACATGTTTTAGTGTAGGGACTCACCTGCTCTGGGAGGTGAGCTTAATACAATCTTTGATCAAAAACTGTAAACTAAGAGTCCCAGGTTTTTCATATTTTCCTTAGCAGTAATGCATTTCCTATATACCTTGAGGATGTACTTAGTCTTTAGTGTGCCACTGTTATTTGTATTAGATGCCTCCGACAGACAGACCACAGTGACATAGGTCTGCCTGTTGGAGCTTTAATGCGCCTCACTTTGCCGACCCGCATTCATACATGCGTCGGTGTTTTCCAATGTGGTGCGTCCCGCCCCAGAACGCCCACAGCACGCCCCTTCATGTTAGGCGCATTAGAAATTGGTGAAGCTTTCGCCTAATGCGCCTAACACATAGAGGAGGTGTGTCCGACACCGGAGCCGGCTCCAAGAGGCGCATTATATGCCAGAAAACCGATGAAAGCGCCGATCATACATGTCCCCCTAAATCTCTACCACCTTCAGACACCTGGTGCACTTCCTCTGTCATGAGCGAGGTATACACGTGGGCTTAACTTCAGGTTTTCATTAAAAGTGGGATGGAAGTGATGTATTTTTTATCAGAAGTGGGCAGAAGTGATGTTATCTCTGTCAGTAGTGGGCCATAAGAGTATATCTACGGTATGCTGTGTTTCAGAACATGTCCCACTGCTAATATGACAGAGCTGAGATGCTGAGATGTTGATATGTATCAATATAGGGTTAGTGGCATATACCATGAAAGAAATAACCACACTGAATGGGGAATGGTATATAGAATGGAAGACAGAAGATACTTGTGTTACCTTGTAATTTACTTGCCAACCAGGTTAACCTTCCATAAAACGGGGGATGGAAACTTGGATTTTTAAATGGCACCAGGAGCTTTTTAGACTGGATATATGTGTGCATAGTGCCTTACTTGTTTTGGAATATGAATAAGAACCTTTTTCACCAGATAAAAAGAGACCATTCTTGACCAAAAATGATCAGACAATATTTTTATATATGGGAATTTTGAGCTTCCCCTATTGACAGATATGTTGAATTGGAAATGATGGCCAATGTAATCACTCTATGCTTGGAGGGCATTAATAGTCTAGTGAATTGGAGTGTGGCTTTTCCATACTGGGGCGTTCACTCCACCTCAAAGCTAAGAGTTTTAAGGTCTAGTGATAATGGGGAGCAGTAGAACTTTAAATTTGTTGTATCCATTAGAACAGGACTTTTATGTGATGATATCAACTGAAAATGTAAAGCACACATTGATGGGGTAAGATCTACAGTACACAATTTCTTCTGTATACTATAAAGATGTTTATGCTTCATTTTGGGTGCCTTCTTTGGTAATGTGGACAAAAAATTTTTACCACGTAAGTTATTTTGTGACATTTCACCTGCTGCTATTAAAAGTTAAACTGTATTTTATACCAAGTTTTTTCTTTTTGATGTAAATTTAAATTTGTATGTGATCTATGTTATGATATTTTTCTAACTCTGTCCATGTTCAGTAAATACTAGTTAATTGGATGGTGATTTTATTAACACTTCATGTTGGCCATTTCACTCATGTGTTTCTTTTACCCTATAACCCATTCACCCCTGTGCTATAAGTTCATGCAGCAGCGACATGAAGGATGTGTGAAGTATGCTGGGGCTGACTGTTAGATACAGCAGGTAACCGCTGCTATTGACAGAGATTTGAAGCAGCTCTGACCCCACCAGCCCCACTTAACCATTTAGATACCACAGTAAATGTGGCCGTGGTGTCTAAATGATAAGTGCTTGGGCCACACTCCAATGCGGCCCCTGATAAACCAAAGCCTCTGTAGCTGCAATGTTGGTACACCTACTCCACCATATCATAGGCAGGGTATAATAGGTAATAAATGAGAAGCCTGTATACGGCAGTACATTAGTACTGCCAAACATATGACAAGCGATCATGCGATAGAATGTGCATGTCCCTTGGGGGGGGAACGAATTGTTAAAATTAAAAAATTAAGAGTTTAAAAAAAAAATAACTACTAAACGTTCAAAACACCCAGCTTTTGCTATTTTCCAAATTAAAAAAAAAGGTTACACATAATTGCTATCGCCACATCTGTAAAAGTCCGATCTATTGAAACATAACAATCTTTATCCTATATGGCGAACACCAAAGAAGATAAAAAATTTGCATGAATCCCGGAATAATACAAAAAAATTATACTTCAGCCCATAAAAAGGAACCCTGACTCAGGTCCATAGAAGGAAAAACAAAAATGGTATTGGTCGCAGCAAATGGGGCTTCAGTGGAAATTTAAAACATAGAAAAAGGTTTTTATTTTTAACAGTATTAACAAATAACACAAACCATACAGAATTAGCATCCCTGGAGTCATATTGACCAACAGAATACAGATTACATGTCATTTCTACTAAATAATAAACTCCATAAAAACAATCCCCCACTCCCATAAAAATGGCACAATTGCATTTTTTGTTATGTACTATACCACATATAACTTTTGGGGGTTAGTCAACAAAAAGTACATCTTTTTCCACCAAAAACAAGCCTTCATACGGCTATGTAGACTTAAAAATAATAAAAAGTTCTGGCGCTTGGAAAGCAGAAGAAAAAAAAGATAATAGCTGTGTCATTCAGGGGTTAACACTTACCCTCAATAGGATTATGCTACTGTTGCCGAAGTGGGCTACTGTTTCTCTTATTGACTGTTTTTCATTTTTCATAACCTCAACCCAGATGATGTTTTTCTTTACCATTAAATTTGATTGTTTAATATTTTACTGAGGTGTTTTTGACACGATTTGACAGAATTGGAATACAATTTCAAAAAAGGAAATGTGTTTCTAAGTCTTTGTGAAGATACGGCTAAAGCCCATAATTTAGAAATTTCTACACTTCCATAGTCTCAAATTTTTATTAAACTATGGTGTATTTGAAATGTGAATGATGATGATGATGATTAAATTTTAATGGATCATTTTAACAGAAAACAAGAACCTTACCACCACTCTTTAGTTCTTATACATTGAAAAAGGATTGAAAAGATATATATATTTTTTTACCTGAGTTCATCTCTAAAATGCATTATGAAACCTTTATGAAATCATGTCCTACCTACTGTGTTTATATTTGATATTTGATTGTCCCATTATATGCACATCTGCTAATAAGATGTTTGATAAGTGTTATACAAATGCTGCATCCTCTTAAATTTGTATATTGCCTGAAGAGCCTTTAGTAATGTGCAAATGCTCTACAATTTTTTGTGGCAATGGAAGTTATGGCAGACTTGTTCCGTTTAGTGGGATAACTGTTCTCTGCCTAGAACATATTTAGGTCAAATGGTCTTTGTAACCATTAGAGAGGCACAAGTGCTGTAGCTGCAATAATTATTTGATTACCATGATATAATTATCACTAATTGAATTTTGAAACACTAAGCTAGTAATAGTTCATTGTGTTAAAACGAATACTTTAATACGTCAGTGAAACATATCCTTAAAAATACTGTATGTACTTATAGCAACAGGTATTTAGGTTGAGTGTCCTGGACAAACCATATGTTAAGTACTGCATTTTTTATCATAGGGACATACAGCGGGTGAAATAAGTATTGAAAACGTCACCAATTTTGTAAGTAAATATATTTCTAAAGGCGCTATGGATTCTTACCAGCTTTCGGTAACAAGCAAAATAATTTAAACCATAGATGTCCATACATTAAGTTGTATATAATAAGAGAAATGACACAGGGAAAAAGTACTGAACACATGAAGGAAGAGATGCCATGGAAAGTCATGACACCAGCTAAAATCTATCAGTAATTAGAAAGCAATCCTGCCACTTATTGAAAAATAATACCAGCTGGTGCAACTGATTGCCTAAAAAAAAGTGTTTCATTACCAAGGTGCCAGATGAGAAACATCTTACGAAGGGTAAAACCAATGTGCTGTTTCAAGACTTTTGCAACCTTATTGCTGCAAAAAATACTGATGATATTGGTTACAGAAGTATTTCTAAACTACTGAAGGTTTCAGTGAGCATTGTTCTGGTCATAATCTGAAAGTGGAATGAACATCATTTCACCCTAACCCAGCTACAACCAGGTGCTCTCCACAGGATTTCAGACAAAGGAGTGAAAATAATTATCAGAAGAGTAGACAAAGAGCCAAAGACCACCGGTGGAGAGTTATAGAAAGATCTGGAATCAGCAAGTATTATTGTTTCTAAGAAAACAATAAGTAATGCACTCAACCTCCATGGCCTGTATGCATACTCACTATGCAAAACTCCATTGCTGAATAAAAATCATGTCCAACCACGTTTAAAGTTTGCTCAACAACATTTAGACAAGCTTGTGAAATACTGGAGGAATATAGTCTGATCTGATGAGACCAAAATTGAACTCTTTGGAAGCCATAATGCTCCCCATGTTTGGAGGCCAAAAGGCACTGCATATCACCTCAAAAACACCGTACTTACAGTGAAGTTTGGAGGTGGGAACATCATGATGTGGACTTGTTTTTCAGCATACGGCACTGGCAAACTTCATCTAATTAAAAGAAGGATGAATGGACAAATGTACAGAGACATACTGGATAAAAATCTTCTGCCATCTATCAGGATGATGAAGATGAAAGAAGGGGGAGAGGGGGATTCAGCAAGACAATGATCCCAAACACACAGCCAAGGAAAATCTCAACTGGTTTCAGAGAAAGAAAATAAAGCTGCTAGAATGGCTGAGCCAGTCAGCTGACCTGAATCCAATAGAAAATCTATGGAAGGAACTAAGGCTCAGCGTCCATAGAAGGAACCTAGGTAACCTTCAGGATTTGAAGAGCGTTTGTGTGTAAGAATAGACCGAAATCCCGCCTGAGCAATGAATAATTTCTCTATACAGGAGGTGTCTTGTCATCACCAATAAAGGTCTTTGTACCAAGTATTAAATAAATATCAGAAAGGGTGTTCAATACATTTTCCCTGTATCATGTCTCATTATTACATATAATTTATAGATATCTATGTTTTTGATTTTTTTGTCTTTGTGGATTGGGTGGATTATTACGAATATCTGGTAAGAATTTCATGTCCATAGCACCTTTAGAAATATTTTTACTTACAAAGTTAGTGATGTGTTCAATACCTATTTCACCCATCTTATGTGACTGGTACATTGATTTGTTGTACAGGCACATAATACACACATAACCACGCTTTAAAAAAAAAAAAAACTATTGAAAAGTTAAATTGTCTTTGTTGTCCATAGCAACCAATCACCTGGAAGCTTTCATATGTTTCCAAAATAGTTTAATAAGTAACAGATGTGCTGTGATTTGTTGCTATGGCAACAAGAGCAGTTTAGAAGTTCAACACTTTTGAAAACATAGCACCACTGTAATGTTGCACATTTGTAACCTCATTTAGACATACCATGCAGTGTACATTTTGACCAGTTCTAATGTACTTCAATTTTGACTGTGCCCTTAAACACAAAATCAAAATGTTAAAAGATAACACACAATTAAAAAATCAGGTGTAAGGAAATCTACTATAGCAAAGGTAAGGCTATGTCCACACGGCATAATTGCGGTGCGTACAGTACGCGCCGCAATACGGCGGGTGATTTGGGAGTCGCACTGATCAGCATGTACTCCTGAAGCACGGGAGGAGGGGAGGGGGCGGCATAGACATTCATTACTCATGGCGCGTAATCGCCGCGAGTAATTGACATGTCCCTTATCTCCCCACGCGTACAATACGATCGTATTGTACGAGCAGGGAGAGGAGGCGTTATCCATAGTTCTCTATGAGAGATATGGATTACCGTAATTGTGGCACGTATCTCGCCGCGTATTTAGTGCAAATACACGGAGAAATGTGCGCCGAATTTACACCGTGGGAAGCTACCCTAGGATAGAACATCTCTGATTACCCTCTTCCAGCATGCAACAAAAAAAAAACACATATGTTGCTGTCTTCGACCCTGGCAACCTTCTCACTTACACTAAAATAGTGCAATTTGTAATATGTCTGCCTCCATTATCACACTGAATAAACTAAAATTGTATTGAAGCAAAACATCTTAAATGCTCATAGAGAAGGAGGATGAGCAGCCTGTAGGCCGGTGACCATTTGCAGAGTGGTCATCCTCTCATTTTCCTTATGCTTGGACTCCATCATACTTTCTTTTGCGGTTGTTACCATCTGATCTGAGGGAGAAAGTAACATTACAAATCAAGAACATATGGAAACATTAAAATGTATGCAAAAAATACTCAAAGCTTGAGTCTCCTGCCAGGAAAGAAGTCCACCAGCTCCTGGGATAATAATACCACTGGTAACAAGAAGGGAGAAAACACACTCCTCTCTTAGCTGCAATGCTTATTGAAAAAATACTCCTGCACACTATTCAATCATTTTCTGAAAGTGAAAAATTAACAAAAATCATTGGATATGTCCATACATTTTAAAAAGGTGCCAATTTTAAGCAGTAATGTTCAGATGCTGCTATTAGAAAAAGCATAACCTTATCATTTAATAAAAATCTGCTTGTGTATAAATGGGACGTTTTGCTCCCAGTCACATCAGGCAATGTCACCTCAGTCACCTGGTATAAAGCTATCACATTGCTAGATTCCTGTTGGGGGAAAAACACATTAAGGCTATGTTCACACGGCTTAACTGCGGGGCGTAATTCCGCCCCGCAATTACGCCGTGTGGCCGGGGGCGGGGGAGCGAGCGGGGGGCCGGCACTTCGCCGGCCCATAGACAGTCATTGCTAGCGGCACGTACACGCCGCTAGAAAGTGACATGTCAATTATCTCCCCGCCTGGCGGATTCGCCGAGCAGGGAGAGGAGACGTAATGCATAGTTCTCTATGAGAACTGTGCATTACCGTAGTTACTGGGACAGATTCAGCCCGTAATTGGTGCACTTCGGCGCGTAATTACAGACTGAATTACGTCCCAGAATAAGCCGTGTGAACATGGCCTAATACAAATATGTTGCAAAGTACCTTATTAAGCTTCATTTGTGAGTACCAGTGCCAAACCAGGTAGAGACCCTTGTAAATGGTGAGTCATGTCTATTATTGGTGATGTTGGTTGCTGTACTTGAATTAGCTTTTGTCCTAAAAATTACATAGAAAAAGAAAACCTTTAACATTAAATTGACATTTACATATTATCCAAACAGTCTGGTGTCTTTGGTCCTATATATTAAGGTGGAAGAAGAAATACATTTATGGACTGATGTATACAGAAAGAGTACCTCAGTGAACTCTATATTACCTGCTATGGCAGCACATATTTATCCCACAATGAAATCTTACCAGTTGGTCAATTAGCTCAAAGTGAAGTAAATCTGATCTCAGGAAAAGTTTAAAGGAAATCTGACGCCCAATTATTTTTTTTTTTTTACTTATTAAATCAAGAACCTGATCCATATTCTTTTCCTCTCAGTCATTTTTATTTCCTGATTGTTGATTTCTCAATTCGGCCGTCTATATATGATTGTGGGGAAGACATTCTTGCTTGCACTGCTTTAACAGCAGTCAGAGAGATACTTTACAGCAGCTTCATGCACATAGGATTCTTAAGACAGATTCTGTCTCATAGACGTCTATAGGAGAGTTTTCACTGTGAAGGGAGGGGGAGCTGTGGCCATCTCCTCTTGTGACTGGTGGATTCTGTGTTATCAGTACACAATGGTGTCTCCTTTCAGTTTGACCCTGCTTTTACTGATAAAGACCGCGCGCCGGACCGGGGCCACGCCCCCATGAGGGGAGGCGCGACATGACCCTGTATTTAAGGCCGCCTCTCTGCCCGGGAAAGCAGTCGGCGCAGCACATGTGAGGCAGTGAGGAGCCCGTGCTGCGCGCTGCTTTAACCCCTAGCGTAACGAGCAGCAGGAGAGACAAGATGGCGGACGGGGACCGTCAGTTGGAGGAGCTGCAGCGGCTAGCCGCATCCAGGGGTGCAGCATGGCTGCGGGAAGCGGTGCAGGCGGTGGTTGGCGGCGCAGGGGCCGCAGTTACAGAACCGCCGGCCGCCAGCAGGAGCAGCCGCAGACGCAGGGCCAGGCCTCCGCAGCGCCTGAGCCCGGATTACACTCCGAGGGCCCATCGTCGCCGGGGGAACCCTTCCAGGGACCTTCCGGGTCAGGGGGATCGTCCTGTTGCTGCGGGGCGGTCTTCTCAGCCCGGGAGGCATCCGAGTGGGCCGGCGGGCTCTGCGGGGGACAGTGGGCCGATTCACCAGTCTGGTGCAGGTCCGGCTGTTGCCCCTTCGTCGGCGATCCGGTCCGTGGTAGCGGTGGCCCCTGCTGGCGATGCTCCGGTCAGGGGGGTCACCCGGCGTCGGAGGACGGTCGGGAGTCGCGGTGAGGTCGACGAGGGAGTCGGTGGGCCGGAAGGGCTCAGCGGGCGGCAGGCTGTCGGCCCCGACGGTGGTCGTCAAGGAGCATCCAGGACATCGGCGGAGGCATGGAGCTCGTCGCCTCAAGACCCGCGGCCTGCGCAGGTCGGCCTCCCCCTGTTGGGGTTTGACGGCCTTGACCCGGGCTGCCGGACACCAGCGGTGGATCGAGAGTTTCGGAGGGACGTCTCTCGCGAACCCAGGGGAACGGCTGGTGGGTCCACAGCCCCCACGCAGCCTGGTGAGTACATGTCTTTGTCGTGTTCGTTTCCCCCTATATTGCGGTCCCCGGGTGGTAGTGTAGGGAGCGCAGGGTTCACTCAGGGTCAGGATGGCCGGGTGAGTGGCGAGGCGGCAGGGGAGCCTGGGGAGGGCGGTGGTTTAGCAGATGCGGTCCGGGCGTTATTGGCGCGGCTGGAGAGTGGGGGGCAGGGCGGTGGGGTCCCGGCCCCGATTAGTGCGTGGGTTTCCCAACAACAAGTGGAAGGGAGGCCTTTGGCGGGAGTTCCGGCAGAGGCGGGTCCGGAGCAAGGGGGGTTACGGTGTCCGTGCAGACCGAGAAGGAGCAGCAGGACACCGTGCGGTTAGATGACAAGGCGAAAGGGGAGGTCTATGTCTGCTTTGAAGGGCCCCTGGGGGCTCATTTGAAGCAGGAGGTGCGGGAGAAGATATGGAAAGATGAATATGTTGAAATCTTTTCTCTTCTTCCGCTGGAGAAATTTAATCTAGACAAGGGGAAGAAGGAGGAGAGTAAGAAGGAGGAAGAGGAAAAGCGGCGGTGGCGTCTGATCCCTCAGACGTTTACTAATTGGCTGCAAGCATTTGCCATATTGGCAAGTGTGATTGGGGAAAAGGCGCCGGAAAATTGTTCGGCGCTGTTTTGTTACATGGATGCGATCGGGGAGGCGCATCGGGCTTATGGGGGGTTGGCGTGGTTGCGCTATGATGAGCAATTTCGCCAACGTAAGGCGGTCCGCCCGTCCATTCGGTGGGACCATAAGGATATAGGGCTTTGGTTGAAAGTCATGGCACCGACGAAGTTCGGTTCGCCCTTTCAGGGGGGATAATGGCGGGGGCCGGCCAAGGGGGTAATGGCGGGGGATCAGGGGGAGGGGCTCAAGCTGGTGGGCAAAAAGGAGCTTGCTGGCAGTTCAATAGTGGCCAGTGTAAATATGGGGCAGGATGTAAGTTCAAACACATCTGCTCTTTTTGTGGGGCGACCTCGCACCCTGTTACCCGGTGTTTTAAGAAGGGGCGGGGTAAGGGCGGGGCCGGTGGTAGCCAAGGGGGCGACGCCGGTGAAACTCCGAGAGATGGAGCCGTTCCTGGCCAGGTTTAGTGATCGGGTGACGGCAGAGTTGTTACGGAAGGGTTTTTCGGAAGGTTTTAAGATCCCCCCCGGTGCATCAGGTGCCTTTTTCGGTAAAAAACCTACGGTCGGCACATGAGCACCCGGCTGTAGTGACGGAGAAACTGGGGAAGGAACTGGCGCTGGGTCGGATGTCGGGTCCTTTTGCGGGGCCACCTTTTCCGGATTTGGTGGTTTCACCGCTGGGGGTGGTTCCGAAGAAGGAGCCGAATAAATTTCGGCTCATCCACCACTTGTCTTTCCCCAAGGGGAGCTCGGTCAATGATGGCATAGCACCGGAGTTGTGTTCGGTGGTGTACACATCATTTGACGAGGCGGTGGCCTTGGGGCGGGTTCCTTGATGGCGAAGGCCGACATCGAATCGGCTTTCCGGTTACTTCCGGTGCATGCGGAGAGCGTGCGTTTGTTGGGGTGTTATTGGGAGGGACAGTTTTACGTGGATAGGTGCCTCCCAATGGGTTGTTCGTTATCTTGCGCCTATTTTGAGGCGTTCAGTTCTTTTCTGGAATGGGTAGTTAGGGATGTTGCGGGGTTGGACTCCATCATTCATTATTTGGATGATTTTCTTTGTGTAGGGCCCGCTGGTTCCCCAATTTGCGGGTCGCTACTACAGGCGTTGTATTGGGTGGCAGAGCGGTTTGGGGTTCCGCTGGCGGAGGGGAAGACGGAGGGTCCAGTGTCCTGTTTGAGTTTCTTGGGAATTTGTATTGACTCGGTGGCAATGGAGTGTAGGTTGCCAGAGGATAAACTGGGGGCGTTAAAAAGGGAAGTGCAGAGGGTGGGCCGGTTAAGGAAAATACCGTTGCGGGAGTTGCAGTCCTTGCTTGGCAAACTGAACTTTGCTTGCAGGATTTTGCCCATGGGAAGGGTTTTTTGTAGGCGGTTGGCGAGGGCTACGGCGGGGATTGAGAAGCCACACCACTTTGTGCGGTTGAACCGGGAACACAGGGAGGACCTGGCAGTGTGGGGGTCATTTTTGGAGAAGTATAACGGCAGGTCCCTCATTTTGGGGAGGGAGGTCTCCAATCGGGAGGTGGACATCTTTACTGATGCGGCGGGCAGCACGGGCTTTGGGGCCATTTGCGGGGACAGCTGGTGTGCGGCTCCGTGGCCGGCGGAGTGGACGGATTCTCCTTTGGTACGCAATTTGGCGTTCCTCGAACTCTTTCCCATAGTGGTGGCGGTTGAGCTGTGGGGGGATCGGGTTAGGGATCAGAAGGTGCGGTTCCATTGTGACAACTTGGGAGTGGTGCAGGCCATCAACAATTTGTCTGCATCTTCGCCTCCGGTGGTTCGGTTGCTCCGGTTGTTGGTTTTGCGGTGTTTAGAATTAAATTCGTGGGTGGTGGCGGAGCATGTTCCGGGGGTGCTGAATGTGGTGGCTGATTCTCTTTCTCGATTGCAGTGGGAGCGGTTCAGGAAGCTGGCGCCATCGGCGGCGGAAGAGGGAGAGGAATGCCCCAGTCACCTTTGGAGCGCGGCATCCGAGTCGCAGACCATTTGATCCGGGCTTCCCTGTCAGGTGGGACCTGGTTGGCCTATGGGAGGGCCTGGGAGATGTGGTCAGAATGGCTTGCGGGTTTTGGTTCGGTGTCGGCGGAGGAGGATGAGGTAGGGGCATTGTTGTGCCTGATGGTTCACTTGGAGGGGCTGGGGTGGTCGATGGCTAAGGTACGCAGATTTATGGCGGGCTTAGCATTTGGTTTTAAGTGGAGAAGGAGGAGGGATCTGACAAAGGATTTTGTTATTTCTCGGGCTTTGCGCGGTTATGGGCGTGGGAGGGGGGCCAGGGATTTGCGTCGCCCCGTGGTGTTCGCATTGTTGGAACGTTTAGGGGGGGTGGTGCAGTCAGTGGCGGCCTCAGAGTACGAGGTGGCTTTGTTTCGCCTGGCCTTCTCGCTAGCCTTTTTTGGGGCGTTGAGGGTGGGGGAGTTGGTTTCCCCGAGTCGTGGGAGAGGGGGTGGCCTGCAGGCCGCGGACGTGTGGGAGCATGAGGGTGCGGTGGTATTTTGGATCCGACGTTCAAAGACGGATCAGGAAGGGAGGGGCCAACAGGTGCGGTTGAGGGGGATTCCCGGAGCTCTCATGTGCCCTCTGGCTTGTTTGCGGGCATTTCGGGTTTTGTGCAGAGCGGTGGGTGGGCCCCTATTGGTGCACCAGGATGGTTCCTTTCTGTCGCGATATCAATTTGCGGCAGTGTTCAGGCGCTGTTTGGGGGCATTGGGTCTGGAGCCCGGTGAGTTCGCCCCGCACTCTTTTCGGATAGGAGCGGCAACAGAGGCGGCGGGGTGGGGGCTTCGCCCTGAGTTGGTCCGCAGGATTGGAAGATGGGAGTCGGACCGGTTCAGGATATATGTGCGCCCCCAGTTGGTTGTCGGGGGAAGGTCTTAGGGGTGGCGGGGTTTTTGGTTCTGTTTAGCGCCTGAGTTTTGCCGTCACGTTTTCGTGTTTCTGTTTTCTTTTTGTAGCTCGGTCGCCTTGCCTGGTCTGGATCCTGGGACATTCCTATGTCCACTGGGGCGCGGAGAGAGCGGACGTCCGGCCGGAGGGGCGGCAGCTCGGCTTTTCGCGCGACGTGGCAGTGATTCGGTGGATAGGACGGCGTGGTATGAGGTGGCTGGGGGTGGTTCCGGAATTTTTGCGGTATGCGGCATTGGATAGACCCCCGGATGTTCTGGTAGTGCATGCCGGGGGTAATGATTTGGGCTCCCTTACTTCTCGGGAGCTGGTAAAGAACATTAAATATGACCTGTTGCGGTTGTGGTCGTCTTTTCCCGGGCTGGTCATTGTGTGGTCGGACATGGTGTTCCGGCATCGTTGGCGGGGGGCCAGGTCAGTGGATAGCCTGAATAAGGCCCGGGTAAAGGCCAACAGGTCAGTGGCAGGATTTGTGGCACGTAATGGGGGGGTGTTTGTGCGCCACCTCGAATTGGAAGCAGGAGTGGGGAATTTTTGGAGAGCGGATGGGGTTCATCTGACAGCGGTTGGTTTGGACTTATGGGCCCTCGGTCTTCAGGAGGGTATTGAGAGGGCTCTCGGTTTGGTGGGGGTCTCGCGTGCATGAGGGGTCATGGCATGCTCGCGGTGGCGGTCGAGGTTCTTGGAGTGGTGGAGGAAATTGGTGAGGGAGTCCTTCGGGGTAGGATTCCCTCAGAGTTTGGGTAACTTGGACGGCCCGGCGAAGGTGGGCTCTTTCGGGGTGTTATCCCTGGGGAGCAAAATGGAGGAGCCATAGAGTATGGCTTTTGGGCCTCCGAGCCAGTGGAGTACGGCTGGGGGCAAATGGTGGTTTGTCCCTTCGGGGATTTGGTCGCCGGGTCGGTTTTTGGGGCTCCAAGGACCTCGGCCCCATGTTTGGTACTGGTTGGTTATAAAGTGTTATTCGGGTTATTTATGTGGTTGTATATAGATATATATATGTATATGGAGAGGCACGGGTAGAGGTGGATTATTTATACGTGGAGGTATATATATTTACATATATATATTTATATACCGGTTTACAGATTTATATTATATTTATACTGGTTTGTGTTATATTTATGTGTATTTTTGTTAATAAAACGGCTGCTGTGGCCAATTTAATCCAAACAGGTGTGTCGTGTCATCACTGGGGGGCTACAGTAGGGAGGTGGGGATCAAGGAATAAATTGGAGGGAAGCTTGGTGAGGGCAGGCGCGCAGAATCAGCGTTGCCCTGGGGTCATGAGCACACTGCTGAAAAGCTCTCTAAACAGAACAGGAAGTTTCAGACGATTATTAGGCTTAGTGGCCAAAGTGAAAACTGCAGGACTTAAGAATTATTAAAAACTACTGAAAATGATATGGAAAATTAAAAAAAATATGACCAAAAATTCCTAAACAATGTGTTTAGCATAAAAATTCAACAATAAGTCATTTTTTGATGACACATTCCCTTTAAGGTTCAATCAAAAGAACTTGAAGAAATATTTTTTGGAGAGAGGGAACAATTGGAAAAGTATAAAGGGATAAAAAAAAGATCCCCTAGGTGTGCCATATAAGAAAAGGTTGGTGGGAATAGAGCTAAAGAGGGAAAATAAGTTTGATGTCTACCTGTAAAGTTCAATGGTAAGACAGGAGGGTCATAATCATTAAAAAAAAACATTGGGCTGTTTTAAAAACAATATTAAAGGGGTTTTCTGACATTTGGATAAAATACTTAAAAGGGAGCTGCAGGGATGTTATGTGTAGAGCAAAAGTTTATCACTAATTCTACATTCTATATGTGTAAAATTTTCCTTATTTTGCCACAGTGTTACCCCCTATGGGCTACTCCTCAGTGCAGTAAAAGTGGGCTTGGCTTCAGCAAAAGTTTATGTGGGAAGCATACTACAGTTCCCATCGTGCATTGCTGACATCTTTTCTACACTATTCTCCCTCCTTGTGTTCCAATGGCTGCTGAAGAGCGAGTTGTCACCCTCTTGTGCATCTCATCTTGCACTCCATGACTCTTGAGCCCTTATATTAGTTCCTAATTATATCCCCTACCATCCCCTGCTGCATAGATACTCAGCATGCCTGACCAGAAAGTTAGGGCATCATAAAAGGAGACCATAATTGAACATTATTCTGCAATATATTAGTGATCATACCTTCTAATGGTGAAGTAGCCTAGAAGGACAAAGAATGCAATTTAAAAAAAATAAATAAAGTTTATAAATACAGTACTTTTTATATTTTACTACTTTTGCACAATAGAAATGCTTTTTTAAAATAGTTATTATATTGACATACAGAAAACTATTTCTTTTGACCTGTATAAAGGCTTGTTTTTTCAGTATCATTAGATGTTTTATTTGGTACCAACTTGGGGTTTATATGTCACTTTATTCACTTTTCATCAAGGATTTTGGCAGGATTGATGAACGAAAACATACAGCAATCCTGGTAGTGTTTTTTATTTTTTCCAGCATTCTCCAGGCAGTATAGCTGACGTTATCGTTATTTAACAGGTTGATATGATTACAGTGATACCAAGTTTATATATTTATTTATGTTTTACCAATTTTGACATAATAAAAACACTTTTTTTATTTCTCTATATACAGAGCTGTTTAGAGGGTTTTTTTGTGGCATGAGCTGATGTTTTCATTAATACCATTTTGAAGGACACATGGCTTTTTCATAATTTTTAAATCTTTTTTTGGGAGGCAGGATTCCTAGTGGTGTTTTTATTTTTTGCAGCACTCATAACTGACATGTTAGTTTTACCCTGTGGGTCGATACGATTACAGAGATACCAAATTTATAGAAGTGTTTAATGTCTTAGCCCTTTAAAAGTAACTTTTCAATTTTCAGTTGACGGAGCTATTTAAGGGCTCTTTTTTTTTTTAAGAGTTTATATGACTTTTGATCGCTTTTTATTCCATTTTAGATGCAATGGGATGAGCAACAATTCTGGCATTGTTTTTCTAACGGGTTAATTAACATTTTTAGCCAAGATCGTTACACGTATGGTGATACCAAATATGTGTACTTATTTTGTTAATGATCAGTAATGGTTAAAGGGGTTGTGTGAGAAACCCCAAAAAAATAAGAACATATATTAGAGGAATACTAAAGATAAGCAGTAAGTCTATGTTGCAGTCCAGTGTGTGAAC
The DNA here is from genome assembly GCA_025379985.1 of Phyllomedusa bahiana. Lineage (NCBI taxonomy): Eukaryota > Metazoa > Chordata > Amphibia > Anura > Hylidae > Phyllomedusa > Phyllomedusa bahiana. Next base: position 59,645 of record JAODAL010013652.1, on the reverse strand, counting down.
TACTTACAAGTGCTGTTATACTGCATAATATCACCATGTTGGATCTCTCCCCTCCATATAGACTGCGGGTTTCCTCTGTCACATAAGGATTACTGATTCAATTATTGTCTCCCATCTATAGACCACAACTCAGGGCCCTCTCTTACATGTAGACAGCTGCTGATCGTTTCATCTGTTTCTCATATTTCACACAAATTCTACTGCTGTGGCCCCCCTTTCTGACCTCCATGCTCCTGTCTTCACAGGATTTGAGCAAAATCATGGCAAAATACAGAATAATGTCTGCAGTCCCCTGTTCACCCCCCCCCTCACTGCCCCCACACATCTCATTTGTATCTGCAAAAAAAAAAAAAAAAATATATATATATTAATATATATATATATATATATATATACACATACATATATGTCAAAATCTCTCTCGCTCTCTTGTTCCAGCAGGGCCGTTCCTAGGGCCTCACGCGCCTGGGGATCGGCCTCTGACTCTGCACTCAGAGTCAGTCAGCAGCTGCACACTCGCTGTGCAGCTGCTAGTACAGGGAGGAGGCAGGATGGATCATTCCCCTCCTGCCTCCTCCCCTGTATGTATCAGCGGTTGGTCAGCGCTGTACCTACACAGCGTCGCAGGGGGCGCACGGCTTTCACCGCAGCTCCTGCGATGCTGAGTGCTGGGTTTAAGCAGCGTTATGACGTCACACCGCTTACACCGATCACCAGCTCCCGGACCTGGCCGCGTTGCAGAGATCCTGGAAAGGTGACTAAGTTTTTATTATCATTAGCTACAGGTGGGAGGGGGGTATTACATGGCTACAGGGGGCAGCTCTCTGGCTACAGGGGGGTATTACATAGCTACAGTGGGTTACTATCTGGCTACAGGGGGCAGTTATCTGGCTACAGTGTGTATTACATGGCTACAGGTGCAACTACCTAGCTACACGGGGCAACTGTCTTGCTACAGGGGGCATATAACTACCTGCTACAGGGGCTACTATGTGGCTACAGGGGGCTACTATATGGCTACCAGGGGGCATATTACATGGCTACCATATGGGGTTCTATTGATGGGGAGTTTGTATAGAGATAGTAATTGGTAAAGAAGTGCTGATAAAGTGAGGAGTCTAAGATGATTGTTTTGTATATTCTACAGTGAAGAGTCATGGCCGGGAGAAGTGGTAATGGCGTCTGGGACAGATGGAGACGAAGAAGAGAAAGAGAACAACTCTTCAGAGATGTCTCCTGTGACTAGATATAACTTTACTGTAATAATTTATGTCTGCAGAACCTGTGTACAACTGGTATCCATCTCTGTATGGTCACTGTATGACAGTAATATTTGTTGTAGTATAATGGTTTGTATTCAGTAATGGTCAGTTTGTATTATTCAGTCACTATGTGGTGATATGTGGTCACGGTGTTGTGAGATTCGGTCAGTATGTGCTGGTGATATGTGCTGGGGATATGTGGTCACGTTGCTGTGGTATGTGGTCACTATGTACTGGTGATATGTGGTCACGGTGTTGTGGTATTTGGTCACTATGTACTGGTGATATGTGGTCACGGTGCTGTGGGAGTCGGTCACTATGTGTTGGTGATATGTGGTCATAGTGTAGCAGTATTATTCAGGCACTATGTGCTGGTGATATGTGGTCATGGTGTGGTGGTATTATTCCGTCACTACATGCTGGTGATATGTGGTCTTAGTAGGACATAGGTACTATTAGCCTGAGATTCTGGTTTTGTGCAGCAGTGTTACATTTGGTAACTGTATCTCTACTATTTTGTCATTTTATACGTATCACATTGTGTTTAAGATTTTTGTATATTTTGGCCTTTGTTTATGGTGGTGCACTGTGTCGCATTGTGGTGTATTATGTTACAGGAGGGTGGGGCAGGGGGGCGAAATTTCTTCACCTCGCCCTGAGTGCAATTTAGCCTAGGAACTGCCCTGCGTCCGAGGACGGTGACGGTAATATAAAATGCTTCCGAAGTACTGGTCCCAGGACAATATTAACATAAATATTCTTGCTCATCATACTTTGCTTCAACGTTGGTGTTGAATGCAGCAGGAACCGCTGTACACAAAATATAGCCCCCAGCACTGACTGCAAAGCTGATCTGGATCTGAAAGCCAGCTCTTTCTTTCTGCAGTTTCACAATTTTCTTGCCTCTTATGCCCCACTCCCCTCTCACATGTAGACTGCTGCACCTATTTCACATAAACAGTGCTGCTGAGGCCTCCTCACCAGCTTTTATCCTGTCTTCACAGACCCCATCCTTCCCTCTGTTACTACACACAGGGCTTCTCCTTCTCCTCCTCTGTGGTGTTTTGCAATATAATTATAGCTGTGGGACCTATCACACAGTTGCCATTAGTACAGTCTAGGTAGGGATGGTGGTTTCCCTAGTTTTTCTAATATAATTTCTGCAGGCCCCTGTTGTACCCTTCTTTCTCAGCTCCCCCCACGTTTCTCTGCACCCAGGGTCATGTCTTTCATTCAGTGTTAGAATGTCACGTGGCGATCCAACCACATGGTGACAGTATTTTTATTACAAACTGATGCAAACCCACTAAGGAATTTATTATATAAGATATATAGATATTTTCATTTCATTGCATTTTTTTTTTTTTAATTTTCTACATTGTAGATGCATATTGAGGAAACATATGAAATGAAAACAAGAAAAGGGTTGAACAAACTTTAGTATGTTATATTTTACATTCTTTAGCGTAGTCCACTTTTTAGTTTGACATGTTTTCATACTCTTGGCATTCTTTCAAACAGCTTCATGAGGTGTTAACTGACGACCATTACAGGGACAAAGTATGAAGATTTTGCCACACACTTCACAAGCAAGATCAACAACACCAGAGAGAGTTTCCAACTATATTCCCTACAACCCATTTATATATCTAAAAAATGCACTTCTCACATAACCTGTTTTGCTACCATCATTAATGACAAAACTTCCACATTACTCTCCTTGACCCAGAGGCGAGACGACAGGTAGGCAGAGGTAGGCGATCGCCTAGGGCTCCTACCTCTGCCTGTCCCTAAGGGGCGCAGGCAGGGCCCTGAACCTCGCCGGGCTTCAGGCAGCTGCCATGGGCCTGAAGCGCCGGCGGTCTCTTTGACCGCTTCTGCAGAGCAGAGAGTGAGCGCTCCCTGCTCCGCAGAGAGTGTCGGACCCGCTCTCCGGAGGGTCACTGGATCCTCCGGTAAGCCGCAGGGCCGACACAGCGGGTCCGCCGGTTCCTTATAGCACTGAGGACCCGCCGCGGCCCCGTGCGGCTCAGCTGACAGCGTCGCGATGAAGTGATGTCATCGCGACGCTGCCTCTCCTCAGGCGCACAGCGCGTCACAGGTTGTGCGCCCAAGGAGCTGCCAGAGGAGCGCGCGGCAGGAAAAGAAGAGAACAGAAGAGGAGTGCGCGGCCGGGAAGCAGGTAAGGTAAGTATAAATGTTGTTATTTTTGCTTGCCTGAGCCCCCATACGCCTGCCTGTGGCCCCTATACGCCTGCCTGTGGTCCCTATACGCCTGCCTGTGGCCACATACGCCTGCCTGTGGTCCCCATACGCCTGCCTGTGGCCCCCATATGCCTGCCTGTGGCCCCTATACGCCTGCCTGTGGCCCCATAAGCCTGCCTGTGGCCCCATAAGCCAGCCTGGGGCCCCCATATGCATACCTGTGGGCCCCATCCGCCTGCCTGTGGCCCCATACGCCTGCCTGTGGCCCCCATACGCCTGCCTGTGGCCCCCATACGCCTGCCTGAGCCCCTATACGGCTGCTTGAGCCCCTATACGCCTGCCTGAGCCCCCATATGCCTGCCTGTGGCTCCTAGCTATATGCCTGCCTGAGCCCCTATAGCTATATACCTGCCTGTGTGCCCCTATATACCTGCCTGAGCCCCTATAGCTATATAACCTGCCTGAGTGCCCCAATATATACCTGCCTGAGAGTGACCCCAATATACCTGCCTCAGAGTGACCCTATATCTATATTCCTGCCTGAGTGCCCCTATATCTATATACCTGCCTCAGAGTGACCCTATGTCTATATACCTGCCTGAGAGTGACCCTATGTCTATATACCTGCCTGAGAGTGACCCTATATCTATATACCTGCCTGAGAGTGACTCTATATCTATATACCTGCCTGAGTGCCCCTATATTTATATACCAACCTGTCTACGGGGACAATATACATATACCTGCCTGACTGAGAGGGCATATTTATATACCTGTATAACTGAGGGGACGTATATACCTATAATTAAGGAGTTACTGGAAATGTGAGGATTCTAAGATATTTGTGTTCCAATCTGCAGGGACGAGTATTGGTCGGGAGCAATCAACATGAAGGTGAGAACCGGATGGAGAAGAAAAGGGAACGTGAACGACGCTGATCAGAAAAGACGTCTCCGGTGAGTCACTAAATGTAACTGCAGTGTAATCACTTAAATGTCTGCAGAGCGTCTACATACAACTAGTATCTACCACTATCTGGTCACTGTATGGCGGTGGTATATGTCTGTAGAGCCTGTGTACAACTGATGGTCACATGGTGGGGGTCGCGTTTGGTCAGGGTCTGGCAGGATTATTTGATCCTTAAGTAGTAATAGTTTAGGGTCTTGGTTTTGTAGGAGGTTTTTTAGTAACAATCCTTCATCTGGTAGATTTGCTCCATGTATAGGTGGATTATTCGGTGACTGTTATTTAGGGGTATTACACTGTCATATGGAGGGGAGCGATTTTGAAAAAGCAAATTTGTCAGGGCTGATTTTCATTGTGCAACGACTGCTGAGGAGATGGACTGGATCTATGTGAAATATGCAGAAAATTAGTGACAGGACCTGCCGCAGGGGTGAGAGGAATTAGTGTGGGGTAGGGGGGGGGGGGGGCATTTTTTTGGGGAGTGAGGTGGGGGGGGGGGGCGCCATAGGCTGTACTTGCCTAGGACACCAAAATGCCTTGTTCCGGCCCTGCCTTGACCCAATACCATTCCACCTCATCCTCAACCTTAAAACTGTGATTATCCCATCCCTGACCCATATATTCAACCTATCCCTAATCTCTGGCATCTTTCCTTCTTGCTGCAAAAATGGAGCCATCGCACCAATCCTCAAGAAGTCATTGTTTGGCCAGTCCCCTCTATCCAACTATTTTCCCATCTCACTACCACTATTTGCCTTCAAACTCCTTGGAAAACCTGTATATCTTGAACTGTCCTCTCATCTTTTATCTAACTTGCTTCTTGATTCGATGCAAACTAGTTTCCACCCCCCACTCACCCGAACTGCCCTAACTTAACTTACTAGTGATTTAATAACCACAAAAGCCTCATACCAATACTTTCTGCTTCTCCTCCTATATCTGTCATTTGCCTTCGATACAGTTGACCATTTGCTATTCTTACAGATTCTCTCTTCCCTTGACATCACAGACTAGGCTCTCTCCTGAATCTCCTCATACCTAACTAACCAAACTCTTGAAACTCCCTCTCATTCCACCTCCTTGTCGTGCCCTGTCTCTGTTTATGTCCCTCAGAGGTCCTACCAAGGCCCTTTACTCTTCTCTATCTATACCCTTGGCCCTGGTGAACTCATAGCATCACATGGCTTCCAATACCAATAGTACGTATACAGATGACACTCAAATGTACATTTCTGGCTCAGAGGTTTTCTGTTTTCCATAATCTTGGAAAGTCTATCGTCGATATCCTTCTTGTCCTGCTTTTTCAAACTATCAAATCCCACTTAACCTCTATATCAGATCTTCCTATCATGGTCAATGGCTCTAGACTTTCTCTTGATCCGCAAGTCTTCTGCTTTGGAATATTACTGTATTTCAAACTGTGTATCCAGGCCCTTATTACCTTCTGCCTCCTCCACTGAAAAAAAACATTTCCTGAATCTGCTCCTTTCTTGACTTTGACTCTGCTGGTTCATGCTCTCATCATTTTTTGCCTAGAATACTGCAATATTCTTCTCTGTGGCATCCCATCAAACATTGATTCCCTTTCAATCCATCCTTCACTCCGCTGCCCAGGTGATGCACCTCTCGCCTAGTTACTGCACCTTAGTCCTGGTCTTGTGTAGTTAAACCCCTTTGATTGCACAGTGCCCTGGATTTAATGGTACTATAAAATAAGTAATAATAATTATTACTATATAAGGATTGCAGGACCCCCTGATGAAGCAGTGATGCAAAATGCAAATATGAGTGCCATGTTGGTTATCCACAGTGGCTCAGATATGCAAAGCAATCATAATGTTGTGCATACAACTTTTAGTTATAAAAAAGGTTTTGAGGAAGATTGTTACTTTACCTGATTGTGGTGAACTTTGTAACTGAGATAATGATGTAAAAGACTTCTGTATCATTTGACTTTTGCATTACAATTCTCTTTTTCATATGGCTTTTTAGAATGTACTCTTTGAAAATCTTCATTGGTATTTTAAATAGATTTTGATTTAAGGATTATTTTTAAGAATTTTGGATTGACTGTATCTCTATTATTTTTGTAATCAGTGTAATTTATTACAGAGGATTTGGACCTTTGATTTAGTTCAATTGGGAGGTCACAATTTAGTGTTCCCTAGCCCTTGAAGTCATTGTATTATAACATTTTAAAGTTATACCCATTTAGCGTTGTGGTACTGGGATCACTACTAGAGATGGGCGAATTGATTCTAACGAAGTGGAATTCGTTTAGAATTTCAGGAAAACTTCGGTTCTGAACGAAGTCGAAGTTTGGGGTATTGGGTTTTGAACAAAAGTGTGTTTTTCATTGTAAAAGGGTGCAACCCAGGGCGTTCTGGGGCAAAGAAATTTGGGAGGAAGAAGGGCATACCCTGCAAAAATTTGGCAGAGATGAACCCAATCGAGCCCGGCGGGATTTTTGATCCCGCACTATAAAAGTGGGCGGAGTGGGACTATACCGCTCTCCTGTAGCGGGGAAAGTGCTGCCGGGATTGTTATGAAAAATGATTTTATACAGGATTTTGTGGGGTGTTCGTGTCTCAAGGAGTTTCTTTTAACGTTCTATTTTGATTTTTTTGGGGTATGGATCTGAAACCAGTGTGCGTCCCTGCAGCTGATAACTTTTTAAGCTATCTGCCAAGACTTTGAAAAAAAGGGGGATCAACCCGTTTGTTGTATTCATTTAAAGAAACAGCGTTTTTACAATACAAATCCCACTTCTTTTTTGGGTGCTCAATTTTTTGGCGCAATTTTAACCCCGGGGTTAATTTAAAGAAATGTTTTTCAGCGGGGGATCCAAGAACCGTAATTTTCCCCCCAAAAATATTACTTTTTTCCTGTAGCCTAATTCAAAGCAAAGGTTTAATTACAATTTTATCTTTGTTGTGGGGCAAAAAAAAACCCCCGATTGTAACCGCTACAAAGTATTTATTTGTGGTGGTAAATTCATTGGCGAAATTTTCCAGGGGAAATTTAAGCAATGTTTTAGCTGGGGGGGACCCCAAGAAACAATTTTTACGCCAAAATTAACATTTTTTGTAGCCTTTTTTTTCACAAGCAAAGGAAATTAAAAATTTTATCTTTGTTGTGTGGAAAAAAAAACCGCATTGAAAAGTACAAGCTAGTGTTTGGGGGGGTCAATCTTTGGCAATTTACATGGGGGGTTAATTAAGGTTGTTATTCAGCTTTGGGACCCCAAAAAAACCGTCTTTTCACCCCCAAAATATATAAATTTTTGTCCCAAATTCACGCAGGTTAATTAAATTTGATTCTTGTTGGTGGTTTTAAAAAACAGGGATTGTAACCGTAAAAATTAGTAGTTTGTGGGGGGCTAAATTTTGGGAATTTTAATCCAGGGGTTTTAAGCGTTGTTTTTAGCTGTGGCACCCCAAAGAAAACCGTCATTTTCACTGCCAAAATATAAAATTTTTTCTGTACCTAATTCCAAGCAAAGGGTTAATTAAAATTTTATCTTTGTTGTGGGGCGTAAAAAACACCGTTTGAAACCGACAAACTAGTAGTTTGTGGTGGAAAAATTACTTTGGGCGCAATTTCACCCGGGGTTATTAACGTTGTTATTCAGCTGTGGTACTCCAAGAAACCGTCATTTTCACCCCCAAAATATAAAATTTTTTCCCTGTACCCTAATTCACAAGAAAAAGGTTAATTACAATTTTATCTTTTTGTGTGGCGAAAAAACAGTTTGAAACACACTACAAGTAGTGTTTGCGGTGGCTCAATTTTGGGCGAAATTTTACCCAAAGGGTTAACTAAGAAATTTCTGCGTTCATCAGTAAAAGAAATTTTATTTCACCCCCACAAAAAGAAATTCTGTAGCATAATTATACCCGAAGGTTTTTAAACCCTTTAATTCAGAAAAATACAGAGTTTTTAAATGGCAATACAAGTAAATTTTTCCTCCCTTTGGGAGCGCAATTTATATCCCAAAGGGGTTTCCCAAGTTTAGGGGTTCATTTGGAGTCAATACGGGTGTTTATTTATCTTACGATATCTTCATCAAAAAGTGTCTGTACATTTTAGAACAAAAGTAGTCAGAAGAGAGGTGGGAGGTCTTCACCCGCAAGTGGCGTGGGACAAATATTCTGGGGGCGGCCCCGGGGAGAAGAAGGGAAAAGTGAGAGGGGTCACTCGGTGAGGTCTAATGCCCCTGTCTTGCGGGGCGTTGGACTGAACCCAAAGGTTCTTGATTGGGGACTAGGTCTCCACTTCTCCCGATGGATCTGACAACCCCCGCCAAGGGGGGGGCGGAGGAACGTCAGACACAACTTAGGGTTTGGGATAGCCCGGAGCGGGGCAGCGGTGTGTTGAGCAAAAATTATGACAAATTGAAATCGGCAAGTTTTTATGTTTTTCGAAAATTTTTGATATGCATAATTTTGGTTAAAAATTGTGCTACTATTAAGATGCGCCTTTTTGGCATTCCTGTAATTTGGCGGCCCGCAAATCCCCTTTCAGAAAAGGCGGGGGATGTGTTTTTGGCGCGTCATGATGGGTGTGTTGGTTTCGATTGGTGGGAAAAAAAACTGACCCCGTTTTACATAGAACAGCCCCTTTCCCGTGCAGCCCGTGTCTTCAGCGTCTCAGAGCAGTAGGAACATGCGCTTGTTGTTCCCAAAAAAGCTCAGCGAAAAATTTATTTCTTCACGGAAAGCTTATGTTAGCGTGATCTTCAACTTTGTTAGATTAGGTTTGGGAAAATTTTATGGTAGCAGGAATTTAAAGCAGCATCTACCCTGTAAATCACGGGGGGGGTAGTGGGGGGGGGGGCCGGGGGGCGAACACAGACAGCCTTTTAAAGAATATGGATAAAGTTCACCAAAATTTGTGTGCATTGCACTGCAAAAGCTTTATTATTAAAAGTTTTTTTTGAAATATTTCCTGGATATTGGGCAGCCTGAACTTTATTTGGATCACTTTTTCTAGTAATGCAGGTTCTTTGTTAGGGGCAAAACTCCCCTTTAATTTTCATATCATTTTAGATAGGTTTCATTTTCAATTTTGCCATTACCTTTTTTGTTTTATCCACCTTGCAGTTAAATTAGAATCCGCAATTTTTAGTCAACAGGTTGATAGGTGCCAAAAATACCCTTTTACTAGAATACATTTCAGATAGTGTTTTTTTTTACTTTGGGCCTACAGCTTTGTTCATTGAGACCTTGATTAAATGTGAATACTGCAATTTTTTAGTTTAACGGTGAAAATTTATGGGGGAAAAAAATACCCTTTTTTTTCCAATACATTACGTATTGTTTTTTCACTTTGGCGCACTCAGCTTTGTTCATTGAGGCACTTTCATTAAATTGAATAAGCAAATTTTTGTACCCCCGGTGAATTGAAAGGGGCCAAAAAAAACATTTTATTTTTCGAACATTTCAGTACGTGTTTTTTTCCCTTTTGGGGTAGGCGCTTTTTTGATAGATTTTTAGTTTTAATTTGAAAATAGAATTTTTAGTGCCCCAGGTGAATTGAAGGTGCCAAAAAATACCCCTTTTTTTTTGATACATTTAAAATACGTGTTTTTTTACTTTGGGCACTACAGTTTGTTTCATTTGGGGACCTTGTTAAATTTAATACAGCAATTTTGTAGTCACCAAGGTGAATTGAAGGTGCCAAAAAATACCTTTTATTTATCCGAATACATTACAGATAGTGTTTTTTTCACTTTTGCACAGTCCCAGATTTGGTTGATAGAGCCATCTTGCAGTTCAAATTTGGAATCCAGCAATTGTGTAGTTACCCACAGGTGATGATAGGTGCCAAAAAAATCCTTTTATTATCTGAATACATTACAGATAGTGTTTTTTGACTTTGGAGCACTAGCAGCTTGGTTCATTGAGGCCACCTTGCACTTAAATGTGAATACAGCAATTTTGTAGTCATAATTGAAAGGTCCTAAAAATATCCGTTTATTATACGAAATACATTTCAAGTTACGTGTTTTTTCACTTTGCGCAGGCCGTTTTGTTGATAGATCTACGTTGCAGTTAAATGTGAATACAGCAATTTTGTGTAGTCACCAGGGGATGAATTGAAAAGGTGCCAAAAAAATACCTTGTATTATCCGATTACATTTTTGTTTGATTTGAGGGATGTGAGATGCTGTGAATTTGCCGTCTTTTTAATAAGTGGACTTCCAAAACTCTTCCATACCTTCCCAAAATTTTTATATTTCTGAATACATGGAGCCGAAATGGCAGGGGTCAGCGAGCAGAGGGGGGTAGGACATGGAGGTTGAGGTACGAGAGAAGGTGCTCCTTCCAGTTGCTTGGCGACAACACGCATGCCAGTGGTTCATCGGTTGCAGGACCGTCAGGCCTGTCAATCGCGGATCTAGGGCCTTGAATCTCAGTAACGAACAGGTCGCCTATCTGTCTTCAGTGGTTAATGCAAACCTGCATCCAGCAGTCTTACCTCCTCGTCCTCCACAGTCACGGCCAATATTTCGTCCTCAGCTTTATCGCATCCGTCCAACATGAAGCAGCCCAAATGTCAACTCGTGTACCACCACTGTGATAATTCCATTTTTGAAGACCTCTTTGATGACAAAAATGTGGTTGGGGTCAGAAGGGCATGTAAAAAGATCAAGAGGCCAAAGAAGATGATTTTTCTCTGTCTTGAGCCCAGTTACTGATGCCTTAGAAGACGGATGAAGGAAAGCCGGTTCAATTCGGCAAAAATCCCGGGCGGGCGTCAGGCACGCCTTGCAGTACCTCTTGCTTGTAGCCCCTATTGCTTGTAGCACGCAAGCTCCTGGATGCAGAATGTCCCGGACGACGAAGTCACTGTGGTGATGATGATGATGATGAATATGCGGATCCAACGTGGTCTTTTCAGCAGAATTTGCTTGCGAGCGCTTCATCACTGGACGAGGAGGAAAGACGTTGGGGTAGTGTCTGTACGGGTTCCGACTCATAATGGGTGTGGGCAGTCGCAGAAAGTAGGTCCACTGATTTGATTCCGCCAGCCCACGGTCAGCGCAAACCCCGCTCCTCGCTTATCGCCGTCAAAAAGATCCTGGGACTCTCAAGCTGGGCCTTCTTTGAGCAAGCTCTGATTCACCCAGCGATTTATATGCGCCTTTGCCGTATAAACGCATAAGTAGAGGCAAGAACCTTAAGGGATTAAACCTCCACCAAACATGTCATAGGCACAGGCAGCGAATGCATGATGTTGAAATGGAGGCAACAACTTGCGCCAAAAAAGGCCAGACACGACGCGGGCCTCCAACCACTGTCACCACCCTCGGTCTCTGCCTCCTTCCGCCACACCAAGCGTTTCCTCAGCTGCCCATGTCTCTCAGAGTCCATGATCTGGGATAGCTCGCTTCAGCTCCTACACCGTCGACCGACAAGCCTAACCCTATCCCCCAGCACATACCACAGAGACCCATCTACCCCTTTCTCCTTCACTAGTTTGACGTCTGCATGCGTACAGCGGCCAGTCTAGCAGCCAGCCTTCTGTCTTCCCTGGTTTGGGAGCAGAAGAAACCACTTTAACCCCAACCATACCAAAGCCAAAAGCCTGAATGTCGCATTGCCAGGGCATTTTGGCCTTGGAATGTTGCATTTACGGTCTGGTGGACACAGATGGGTTCCGCCAGTCTGGCCCTTGCCTGCCCCAATAACCCAGATGTCCGAGCAGGCATTTCTTTGCAGAAAAGCCGTCCCTGCCCTGGCCCCCCAACCACGGTCATCTAAAATTTCCAAGCGCGTTTGTTCTGCATCTGTGGCCGGAAAAGTCCATCTGACCACGACACAATGGACTAGAATGCACGGCAAGGCCGCTATATCTCTGTGTCAGCTCACTGGGGTGAGCTGGGTGGATGTTCTGGGGGTGACGGTGGCACTCAGGTCGGCGCACGCTCTTCAAAACCGCAGGATTGGTGGCTGGGTTCTTTTCCCCATAGGTCCTTGGTTGGCTTCACGTGCACATAGAAACCAGGCCGTGTTGAAATGAATCTGTCTTGGAGTGACCATCCCACACACAGGTCAAGGAGCTGTTGGACGGCACACTGGCTGGGTGACAAGAACCTTTGTGCCAGGCAGGTGGTGTGCGTAACGGGCGAAATCTGCTGCCCGCCCTTAAGATCGTAGCTGGAGCACATCCCTTGCCGTGCAAATGGCATGAACCTTGTCGTCCAAGAATTTACTAAAGGAGCTACCCGGATCTGGACTGCATGCTGAGGATGGCTGAAAGTCTAAGTTCGCACTTCCGCCGTTCGCACCCTGCTTCGTCCCGCCTGGCTGCGTTGCAGCGTCAGCTCGGCCTCCCGTCAACCGCTCTCCTTGTTGAAGTGGCAACACGCGGAATTCCCCACCCTCACATTGCTCCAGCGATTGGGCAGCAGCGCAATGCCATTACGCAGTACGAAGTGACTACATGGCCTGACAAGCAGCGGTGCGGGACCTCCGGGGGGTTGAGCCACGGAGAGTGGAGGCAGAGGAAAGAGCTCTGGCACCATCCTTGCCAGTTTGAAGATGCCACCAAATGGTCAGCGGGCGATGCCCTTTTCGCATGAGCATTGTGGTGATCTTAGTACTGGAACATCGTTGACACTCTGAAAACAATCAGGTCCTGCCAGCGACGGATGGAGGAGACGAGCACAGATGCGGACACGGAGCCTTGGCGCAGTCTCTCCGTCAAAATACACAAGGCCCGACACTTTCTCAATTTTATCGGTCTTCATTATGGCAGTGGTTCGGGGTCCAGGGCTAGTGCAAGGCAGCGCTCAGCTCTCAGGGTGCATTATCTCAAGGCAGTTGGGCTGTGTTGAAGCTGTGCCATGATGAAGCGGAGAGGAGGAGGAGATATTCCTAGGGACACCGACGTACCGACGTCCTTTTTTTGCCTTGGAAAGAGGTTGGCGCGTATTTGGGGAGGCGCAGGAGGAAGATGAGGAGATCAGTTTGCTAGTGCCCTCGACCCAGAGGCTTGGGGAAATCAAGGCTCCATCTTCAACATGGAGTGCCTTGATGCTCCATTTCTTCCAAATGTTCCTCGCATTAAGGCCATCAAAATGAACAACAGTTACTGGGTGGCCACCCTCTGGATCCCGGTACAAAACAAAACTAGCACTTTCCTTCCTCCCACCCAAATAAACGGTATAATGCAGGAAAATGGAGTCCTTGCTAATTGAATCAATGGAGACATCTGTTGCGTCTGCTTCACGGTTCTCAAATGTCACGGTGGAGCAACTTCAGCGACGTGACTGCAGTGGAGGTGCCAAGTAGCGTAGCAGGCTGCAGCAGGCAAGGTGGCAGAAGCCTAATGGGTGACCTAGGGCAATATTTATTTACAACCTCCACCAATGCATGCAAAAAAAGCGGGCACACAATCCAACACACAGAGACCAGCGTAAGATCATGGTGGCACGACTATCTGGTCTCAACACCAATGTTTATGTATGTTTCCGGACCCAATAGGACTTTTGGGTATCCAAAATGGATCGAATGGGCCGAGCTCGCTCGCAAGCCTAGAGGTGTTGTCCTGCCCAGCGCCTGCGTCATTTGAGCGGACCTTCAGCACAGCTGGAGGAGTCATTACAGAACAAACGATCCGGCTTTCCACATGATAATGTGATCGTTTGATTTCATCTTGAGTGTAATCAGGCATGGTACTCTGATGATGTTGTGGACCCCAATTGCCGGAGGTCACGGAGTTAGTTGCCGGTCTACTTCACATTCCTCTTCAAACAGAACAATGGTCCTCTTGAAAACTTTTTATTAAATGATCTTTCTTACTGCAATTTTTATTCTCTTTTCCCAACAGTTTCATTTTGCTGGTTTTGCTGTGAGGAGGACTGTTAAAAGACAAGCAAGGTTTCATGACAACACCGTATTTATTTACTCACTTTATCTTTAGAAGTTGTCGCATTGTCAATGGTTTTGAGGTTCATGTTGCTGTGAGATACTGCTATAATTATGGGCCTTTAAACAAAAATGTGGCTTTTAAGGGGCTTTTTTCCCCTCCCAATTTTTAATAGTGGCCTGAGAAGTCAAATTTATAATTTTTTGGGGTCATGTTGCTGTAGATACAGCAATTAATCAGGGGCCCTTTTGGGAAAAAAATGGGGCTTTTAAGTGGCTTTTTTCCCCCCAAAATTTTTTAACAGGGGCTAAAGTCATTTTTATAATTTTTTGGGTTTGCTGCTTTGAAATAAAGCAAAAATAGGGTCCTATTAAAAAAAAAATTTTTGTTTTTTAAAACCCATTTGTTCCTCACAATTGTAAAGAGTGGTAAAAGGGTTTGGATGGTGCTGTCAGAAACGGAATGGGAAAGGACCCCTGTTAATGGACACATATTTCAAAAAAACTTGTTTTTTCAAGGGTCTTTAACAGAGCTATCAATCCCTTTTTAGACAACCCTTTTTAAAACAATTAAAAAAGAGAAACAAAAAACATGGGGGGGATTTCCCCTCCTATTTTTTAAATTGTTTTTTTTAGAATTAAACTACGAAAAACCTTGCATGAACAAAATAAACTGGTAAAAAATTTTTCCCCCTGAATTGTACAAGGGAGGTAAAGGGAAAACTTGGGCCAGATGTAGGTTATTCAGAGGGCATGGGGTAAAGGAGAATGGTAAAAAACAAAGTACAGAGACCCAATTTTCCCCCCCAAAAAAAAACGTTGAGTAAAAAAAGAAAAAGAATGCCCAAGGGGTAAAGGGGACCCGGGTGGAACAGGAGCGTTAAACCCCATTTTTTCCCAAGGGAAACTCAATTTCCCCCTCATATGGAGGGGAAGCGTACCCAAAGGAAAAAAGGACATTTTATGGGCCAAATAAACTAAAAAAGGTGCGTTAAAAAGACTCCTTTTTCCCCGGGAACCCTTTTTTAAACTGGGGTCATGCGGGGTTTGGGGTCATGCTGTGGCCCAGGACAGGGATAGCCCCATGTCCAGTGAAACTAAAATGGTGGGTTTAAAAACTCCCTTTTTTCCGGACTTTTTAAATGGGTTTGGGCATGCAAATTTGGGGCTCATGTTTTTGGGGGCCCAGGACAGGGTAGTCAATGTCCAGTGAAAATAAAAAGGGGGGTTGGGAAAAACTCCTTTTTTTAGGCACTTTTTTAACTGGGGGTCCCTGCCCGGTTTGGGGCTTTATGCTGTGGGGCCCAGGCCCGGGATATCTATGTCCAGTGAAAAAAAATGGTGGTTTTAAAGACTCCTTTTTTCCGGGACTTTTTTTTTTGGGGGCCCCTTTCGGTTTGGGGTCATGTGTGGCCCGGACAGGTATGTCAATTTTCCAGTGAAACTAAAAAAGGGGGGTTGAAAGGAAATCCTTTTTTCCCCGGGATTTTTAAATCTGGGGGTCAAGCGGTTTGGGCTCATGCTTTTTTCCAGGACAGGGGGTATTCAATGTCCAGTTCAAGTAAAATGATGGTTCAAATCATACTGCCTTCTGGCACTTTTTAATTTGTGGGTGATGCAGGTTTAAGGCTCATGCTGTGGTAAAAGACAGGGATAGTGAATGGTCTGTGATTTTTTTTCTGTGGCTTTTATAACCTAAGTGTATTGCCTAAGATGTAGCACGTATCCATTTGACTGTTGTGGATTTTAATTCCAACTTCTCCAGCCCTGTTTGGGTGTAAGAATGAAGGTGTTATTGCTCTCCCATAGACTTTAATGGTCATCGATCATAATCTACCATCGACCATCGACTATCTTGTCGATGATGGTCGACTTTCGACAATGTCGACTGGTCGACTATGGCCAATGTAATCGCTCAACACTAGTCAGCGGCCCTCACCTGTCCTCAACCTGCCTCTGTCCCATCCGGTTCCCTCAGCCAGAGATCTACTATGTGGTCTGGGCTCAGCGCCACTATATAGCGAGGATGAACAATTTGAGGAGGGCAGTCAGCAGCTACTTGGCAGCGAAGAAATGGGGCCAATATCCCCTGCTTCTTGCAGTAGGCGGCAAAGTATAGATGTTGAGAGTGGCATGGGAGGTCATGTTGTGAGGGGTCAGCCTCTGCATACCAAGACCGGTGATGAGGACAGCAGTGACGATGAAACACAAATAGATGATGATGTAGCCGACCGCACTTGGGAGCCGGGTGAGGCAAGGGCTTCATCATCGTCAGGAGAAGAGGCAAGGGCTTCATCATCGTCAGCTTGCGCATCAGGTAGTGGCGCAGCCAGCAAGTGGGTCGTGTGGCCGTGAGTCAGCAGGATAGCAGCAGTGTGAGGTCGGGAGCCAAGCGGCCACGGGGTAAAAAACCCGCTTCGCAGGTCCAAGAAAGTAGCGGCACATGGGCTCAGCGAGGCAGCGGCGGCAGTAGTCACTCAGTGCGGAGCGTTGGCGGTAAAATCCGATACTCGACGGTGTGGCAGTTCTTTGCTAAGACACCGGAGGAGCCGAATATGGGTATATGTAGAATCTGTAAGCAGAAAGTGAAGCGTGGCCAGGGAGCTAACGTTGGCACCATGGCCCTGCATCAACACATGCAGCGTCACCATCCGGTGGCCTGGGAGAACCGTGGCTCAGATGTGGTGGTCCATCCTGCCGCCGCAGCAGCAGCAGTGCCCAGTGGCACACATGCCATTGCAGCCAGTCAAGGCTCCCACCACCTCTGCAGAAATGAGCTGTTCCTTTGACATCATCTCCCGGTCCAGATGCTCCTGCTCCTCGCTACTCATGGTGCCAGCAGTCGTTCAGCGAGGCGATTGCAAAGAGACACCCTCCTAAGGTGCAGAAGCTGACCGTACTCCTGTCCAAGTTGTGGGTGCAGCAGTCCCTCCCTGTCCAAATTTGGTGGACTCTGCACCGTTCAGAGAACTAATGGCTTGTGCCGAGCCGAGATGGAGAGTTCCAAGCCGTAATTTCTTTTCCAAAAAAGGCAGTACCCAGCACTTCATAATATGTAGAACAGAAGGTGGGGCAAGATCCTTGAGTTATCGGTTTGTTCCAAGGTGCACGGCAGCGTGGACGTCTGGAGCTGTACTACGGTCAGGCTAGTAAATGTCCTTTACGGCACATCTGGGTGAATGTGCTTCCGGCCAGGGACACACCAACAACTTGGACAGGAGACGCGCTTTCTCTCCACGTTGACAAACCTTCGGCTCCTGCGCCAATGTCCGCCTCCTCGCCACCACCACCATCTCAGCCTCCAACAAGTACTGCTCCATAATACCACATGTGTAGGGCCCGCGGTGTCACGTCAGTTCTACACTGGCTTGCCTCGGCCGAACGAAGTCACACAGGGGAGGAACTGCTCCAGCGTCTGCAAGCAGAAATTGATGTGTGGCTTACTTCCGCGCCAACGGCAAATCGGAGCAATGGTGACGGACAATGGGAGGGAGGAACATGGTTGTCCGCGCTGCACCGTGGAGGGGATGGTCCATGGACGCATGAAGTTCTAATCTGTTGTGAAAAGGTTCCTGAAGTCTTCCCACGTTCTTAGAAGATTATGAAAATGGCAGGAAAAATGTGCTGCTCTTCATCCATTCCTACAAACCAGGAACCACCCTCCTCGACTCCAGTTGCAGCGGCAGAACGGGCCTCCACCAACACACTCTGATATGCGATGTTTCCACCGTTGGAATTCCAGCCTGCACATGTTGGATCCGACTGTATGAAAGAGAAAAGGCCATAACGGATCTTTTTGATGAATCAGGCAGAAGGAGTACTCCCCTGAGTAACTTTGATTGTCAGCAGTGGCAGCTCATGGCGTGGACACCTGCCGTTTGTGAGGCATTTCGAGAGGAGCAACGTTATTTGTCAGTCACCCGGAACTACTAGGATGAATAACGTCATTTTCACTGCTTCATGTCTGGAACAGATGATGAAAAATCTGTCTGGGCGGGGAATGGAGATGTGGCGACTACATCTCGCGGCAACCACATGAGTCTGCTGGGGACAGAAATGGCGGAAGGAGGAGGAGGACATTGGAGCAGAAGCAATTGTCTGGTGAAATGAGTGGATTTTCTACCAAGATGAATGAGAGGAGGAGCAGGAGCAGCTGGAGGAGGTAGGTGGAGATGAGGAAGACGAGGCAGATGACCCGCAAGAACCCGTGGCAGTATACCAGTGGAGATGGAGCCGGGAGCCCTCGGAGTCACTTCGTGCAGATCGGCCCACAGCATGCTGATTTGCCTGGATGAGTGACAGGCCGAATAGTCGGCACGGCAGAGGATGACTTCTGGCTCTCCACCTATTGGACCTCGCTACCGGTCCAAAATGGGAGCCTTTTTCCCAGCTATTGAGAGGAGGACAAAATCAAATTTCCTATAGGAAATCCTACGTATTTGTCAGTTGGCCCGCTGCCTATGTGCTGGCATCGTCCCTCCTCTGGACAAGGTCTGACCGGGGGGGTTACTACAGCGCTCACGTTATACTCGCCGCAGCATGCCGGGGGATGGTGGGGGGTCGGAAACAGTACCAGCTCCATCAGCAAGCACCTAAGACTGGACTTAAGTCACTGATGAGCAGCTTCCTTCACCCGCCTAGTGGGAGGGCCAGTCCGCAGCCGGCAGCCGCCGCAGGACTGTGGAGCAGACCCTGAACCAACAGGTGGGTGGCCTACTTGGACAGCACTCATTGCCACCCAAGTTAGAGATCCGCTGGGACTACTGGGCAGCCCAAACTGGTGTAAGTGGCCGCAAACTTGCCGAGTTTGCAGTTGAGAAGCTAGTCCTGACACCTGGCCAGTAGTGGGCTCATGGAGCGGGTGTTCAGTGGCGGCGGGGCCATCGATTTACACCCAAGGGAGAACCGCTTGTCCATGGAAAATGTGGAAACGACTGACCTTTGTCAGATGAATCAGGCCGTCGGATCGGCCCAGGTTTTCCACCACACCAATGTCTTAGCGTCTGACTACATCAGCCATGACTCACCCAAATGTGTGAGAAATGACGTCTGGCGTTCAAACTACCTGCTCAGCCACTATTCCTGATGCCCGCCACCCGCCAGATGCCACAATCTGCTGCCAGTTTCTCATCTGCCACAACCATCTTTAACAGGGACTCTGTATTGCCCTTCCCCCACCTCCACACTGTGTCATTGTGGCACTGTCATTCACATCTGCTGTGCTGTCGGTTGCTAGCCCGTGACCCTCCACATCTGCGTCATTGTACACACTCTGTGCCTACCTCCAGTTTTTGCCACTACAGAATGTGATTGTGCCACTGTCCTGGACCTCATGCTGCTGCTGTGGCTGCTGCCGTGACCTCCACACTGTGTCATTGTTGCCACTCTGTGGCCAAATCCTGTTTTTGCCACCTCCAGAATGCGATGGTGCCACTGTCTGACCTCATGCTGCTGCGGTGGCTGCTGCCGTGACCTCCACACTGTGTCATTGTCCCACTCTGTGGTCTACTCCTGTTTTTGCCACCTCCAGAATATGATTGTGCCACTGCCTGACCTCATGCTGATGCTGTGGCTGCTGCCGTGCCCTCCACACTGTGTCTTTGTCCCACTCTGTGGCCGACTCCTGTTTTTTCCACCTCCAGAATGTGAATTTGCCACAGTATGACCTAATTCTGCTGGTGTTGCTGCTGCCGTGACATACACACTGTGTCATTGTCCCACTCTGTGGCCTACTCCTGTTTTTGACACCTCCAGAATGTGATTGTGCCACTGCCTGACCTCATGCTGATGCTGTGGCTGCTGCCGTGACCTACACACTGTGTCATTGTACCACTCTCTGACCTCATGCTGTGCTGTGGCTGCTGACGTGACCTACACACTGTGTCATTGTGCCCTGTCTGACCTCATGCTGCTGCTGTGGCTGCTGCCGTGACCTACACACTGTGTCATTGTGCCACTGTCTGACTCATGCTGCTGCTGTGGCTGCTGCTGTGACCTACACACTGTGTCATTGTGCCACTGTCTGACCTCATGCTGCTGTGTGGCTGATGCGTGACCAAACACACTCTGTCATTGTGCCACTGTCTGACCTCATGCTGCTGCTGCCGTGACCTCCACACTGTGTCATTGTGCCACTCTGTGGCCTATTCCTGTTTTTGCCACCAGAATGTCATTGTGCCACTTTCTGACCTCATGCTGCTGTGGCTGCCACAGTCACCTCCACGCTCTGTCACTAATGTTGCCACCTAAGCTCTCAGTTGTTTTTTTCCAGCTTTCTCTGGCATGACTTTATAGGAAAACTTTCCCCTTTTCAGTTTTTTGGTCAGTTTTGCCCCTTAAGTGCCCAGGAATTTTTTATAGTGAAGCAATTCTAAGAAGCGGCGGCAGTCATGTGCGTGTCATACTAAAACACACATTGTATGAAGACCAAACCCAAGCTCCCTCTGCATATTTAAGCATGGCACAACGTTCTACAGCACCCTGAGGCTCTGTGCAGCCGGGAAATGACTGTTTTTTTTGTGATTCGTCCGAAGTAATTAACGAAGTTTTTTTTGCCGGAATTCGGCGAAGTGAACGAAATGAATTTTGGGAAATTCGCCCATCTCTAATCACTACCATCAAAACCTGAAAATAAAATTTATTGAACACTACGTGTAGACCTTTATTTAGCAAATTGTAAGCACTAAAATTAAAAGCGTGAGGACATACCAAAAGAAAATCAATAAAACTGTACATGCTGGTTATGGAAAACACATATTTAACATTATTAGGGAAAAACCATTTAGTGGCGGTTATTTTATTTTAATATTTATATGCAGTTTGGTGCCATTTTTTGATAAGTAGCACAGGAACATAAGCAGTAAAACAAGCAGATATAAATACACACATTTGGTGTGTATATTACATCTCCCATTGATTTCAACGTAACAGAACATCCCATTATACCTGAAGAGGTAGCAGTCAAGCATGAACTATGTATTTGTTACTGATATCAATGTGAGATTTAATGAGGGTGCAATTCTTGCTTTTTTGCTACAGAATACTGTACACAAAAAACACATAAAATGCCATTTTAACATAACCCTTTAGCGTGTAAAACCTAGCTTCTGTTTTGCCATTGTTGGTAAAGGAAGAAGAGTAAAGTTTTCTGTCTCACCAATTTGCTCTAGCAACTTACAAAAAAAAGCACAGAAAAAATGTGACATTATGGGCAGCACGTATGAAATTTGGTGTTTAAACACCAAATTTCATGTGCATGATAATAGTCTAGAATACACCTAATTTATGAACTCGCTCTACAGTGGGTCATAAATTAGGCGCATTGTAGCGCTAGTACGACATTTCTGGCTCAGGTAAACCACTTTGAAAGTGGTATACCTGTTCCAGCTGTAATGCGCCTAGAAATGCTGTAGCAAAGCTATAAATCTATAGCTTTGTACAGTTCTAGTGCGCCCCGCCTCTCACATGCCCCCCGAAATCAGGTGCATTACAAAGTGCGGTGGGCGCTAAGTAATTTGCCTGATAATGGCGTGTGGGAGATTTAAAAATGTAGCGAATGGGGCTACGCCAGATATCAGGCTGAAAAGACACCAGATATCTGGCACAGCCCCATTCACACATGCCGCCCTATGTACTGAAAGACACAGGGCCATACTCACAGCTCCATGGCTGGACAAAGAACCATTCCCAATAGGAGGCAATATAACCTCACTGCTACATGGGAGAAATTTAACAGGTGCAGCTCACTAATGAACAACTGATCACACACCCATCCACTAGAAGAAAAACTGGCAAGTAAAAAACTGTACATTGGATAATAACCAGTTCACAAATATGCAGAAAAGCCACAATACCATACAGGTCAGATTGCTCAAGTGCAAAAATACTGAGAAAAAACCACTCACACTACTATTATTTGGGGGAGGGGGGAGTGATTGCTAGTATTACAATTGCATATAGATAAGGCTGCCAGTTATACGGTTATGTGTGGTGCACCATACTGGCTTACAGTCAATTGATGACATCCTAACTGTTTGATTAAGCGGGTTGCCCAGCATATTTTATGTCCAGCATGGAGCTGTGAGTATGGCCGTGTGTCTGTTTTTTGCAGAAAATAATGTCCCACTTTTCTGTGATTTTTTTTTTTATTTAAATTTCTATCAAGGTTAGTGTAAGGACTTGCAAGACAATAAAGATCCTTTGTGTTGGGTTGCGAGCTTGTGTATTTTTCCAAAATATCAACTAATGGCTCATCTTTGATATTTTTTCAGTATGTAGTTTTGCCCTCTAATACTGGGGAGCAGAGGGTGTCAGTATTTTGTGTTGGACACTTGAAATATGCTGGGCAACCTGCCCAATCGAATAGTAAGGGTGTCATCAATTGGTTGTAAGCCTGCATGGTGCACCATACATAACTATATAATAGGCAGCCCTTATCTATGTGCAGTTGTAATACTAGCAATTACCCCTTCATAGATAGTAGGCGTGAGTGGTTATTTATCAGTATTTTTGCATTTGCGTAATCTCCTCTGTATGGTATTGTGGTTTAGCAGCATACTGGTATGAACTGGTACTTATTGGTGTGAACTGGTACTTAAGTGTTTGCCCCCTTATGAATAGTAGGTGTGTAAGCAATTGTTCATCAGAAATCTGCACCTGTGAAATCCCCCATGTAGCACTGGGACTTAAATTGCCTCCTACTGGGAATGGTTCTTGATCCAGACATGGAGCTGTGAGTATGGCCATGTATCTATCCCATGTATCTGTGGTTTTACCAATTTGCTCTGCTTCTTTTAGACACCAACTTACAAGATATACTATGTGTAGCATTTTGTGTGAAATACATTTTTTTTTTTGCTAACCACATGCATCCTTTTTTACAAGCTGTATTCCAGTTGTCCATAATATGAGTGAAATACATTAAGTGGCTAATGTAATATGCAAATTAAGTAATAAAAAAAAATTATTGGATCCCAGCCAAACCAGAACAAGCAATAACAGTCTTTATGTTCAGTTCATAGTCATTCTAAATGTTAATAGACTTGATAATGGTATTTAATTGTAAATGACTAACCCTCAGCCTATTATGCTTAATGAGAGTTTATCCAACAGTTAACAATACATTATGCATGCTAATAATAAAAACTCAATGTCTTAAACATATGCAGGATTTTGGCAGAATTGCAACAGCAAAACCTGACATTGTCAGGAGTGATTTTTCAGCAAACTCTTTAAAGAGTCAAGAAATTGTGACACCAGCATAAAAAATAATTTAAAATGCAGCCCTGTAAAAATGTGTGAGGAAAGCACCTCTGCTCGTGTACTTCATTAAATGAATCTGCTATTTCTAACACCTTAGCATCTGTTGAATGTAAAACTTTTCTATCATATTGAGGTGACAGTGAAAGGTTTAATGAAGTCAAGCAACCACAAAAACAAATCTGAGACAACTAAATGAAGGGCACAAGCTGAAGACCTTTGTCTTGCCCCACCACTCCCAAAAATATTTTATTTATTGATATATTTATATGATTTATACAAATTAAGGGTCAATTAGCTTGTGGGAATTGTCATCTCCTTAGGTCAGTGTGGTTGGCAAACAGAAACTCCAACAAGCTGGAATAGGTTTAAACCAGCTTTTCCCATGCACTGCAATGTTATAGTACAGTACTCGACAGCCATCTGTCTTCTAACTGTGTTCTTCAGCACAAACAACATAGGCGTAGATTTATCAATACTGTCTAACATTTGTAAAGTGTAAAGCCCGACTAGACCGTCTTAAAATACGCCACATTTATTATAGTGTTAATAAATCTGTCATAGGTTTAGACTATCTAGTCTAACTTTACACCTTCTACTAGTTGGATTACTTTATTCCACTAATTACAGCAAAAGTTTGCACATGGATTCTCATGTTAAGTTCTCCCCTTTTCACAAAGCCACCTCTTTTACTGAGCCCACACCCTTTTTGGCGGACAAAGTGCCAAAGTGCCTAGAAACCGTCTAAAACATAATAAATGTGTTGTAAAGTATGTACAATGGTAATTTTTTGAGCAAATTGTGCCAGATTTCTAGGGCAGTTGCCTAAATAAATGTGCCTCATATTGTCTGTACTAGAGATTTTTCTTTTCTTGGCTACAACAGGCTTAATATACCAGCTTTTCATTAGAATGTCTTGGAGCCTCACATGTCTCCTAAAGGGAACCTGTCACATAGATTATGCCTGCCTTGCTGAGGACAGCACAAGCTAGTGACAGACCTGCTGTTTCCAGCGTTGTGTCCCTTGTTCTGCAAGATGCTGCAGTTTCAGTGCATGCAATGCTCAAATCTTTCAGTTTTCAGCCTGCTCTGTCAAATATGAGTCCAGCTTATTCATGTGCAGGGTTTAGCACCGCCCACCCATGGCTAGTCCTGCCCATATGCCGTTTATTTACCGGTTTCGACCTACTCACAGTAAGGCTATGGTCACGCGGCGTAATTGCGAGACGTAGAGTACGGCCGCAATTATGCCGGGTGTTTGGGTGTCGCGCTGATCGGTGTGTGCTCCCGTGGCGCGCGGTAACCGGCAGCCCGCCGGCCCCATAGACTGTCATTACTCGTGGCGCATATTCGCCACAAGTAATTGAAATGTCACTTATCTCCCCGCGTGTACAATACGATCGTATTGTACGCCCAGGGAGAAGAGGCGTAATCCATAGTACTCTATGAGAACTGTGGATTACCGTAATTTCGGCATGCATCTCGCTCGTATTAGAGCGCAAATACGACGCAAAATGCGTGCCAAAATTCCCCCATGTGAACATAGCCTAAGAGGTTGAATTAGCCATGGGTAGGCAGGGCTAGCTTCAAGTGGGTGGGGCTAACATCTGCTTATGAATAAGCTGGACTTATCGCTGGCAGAGCAGGCTGAAATCTGCAAGATTTGCGTATTAAATGCTCAGAAACTACTGCATGTTACAGAATAATGGACACAGCTCTGGAAATAGCATGTCTGTCACTAGCCTTTTGTGTTATCTGAGCTTAGATCACAACAGGAGCAATTGAAAAGCTTTGAAAGAATTGAGAACTTTCTGTGCCATGATATACTGTGCTGTCAATTTTATCTCTGCTACATCTGAACACTTCCCTTCAACTTTCACTATACTTATTTAGAAAACGTTCTCAAGACTCCTTTATCAGCTGGACATTGACTTACCCAGGCAGGGGGCACTTGACTTACCCAAGTGGGTAAGACAGTTTTCTTGCTTCAGAATAAGTAACTTTCATAATTTTTTTCTCCATAGAGCATTACCTGTAAGTTTCTAAACACAAACTGGGTGTCTTCAATGAGAACCAGTAACACCCTCTACCCCCTGAGCTAAAACAATATTTTAGACTCAAATCTGTCTTAGTAACTATAAATTAAATAGTACATTCTTGTTATACACAAAAGGAAGCTTGGGTGCTAAACAGCAGTGTCCCACCTCATCAAATTGTAAAACATGTTTTTCATTATCTGATAAATCTAACAGTTCATTAAACTGCAACAGCAAATCAAGCAAACGTCCGCCACAGCAGACTTCAACTGTACAAGTATTTTCAGCAATTCACTGAAGTCATAAATAAGAAACACAAGTAAATCACTGGAGCAGACTTTTCTTTCTGCTATTTAAGCAGCAGGATTCTGCTAGACTACGGGTCACAATCAGGTTCTTATGAATCATACGGTTTGGCTTTATTAGGAACGCGACCTTTGCCCTTACATTTTCCAGATGGCAATATAGTGGGTAATGGTCAAAACAGATTTGAAGCCTATATTAAAAGCTGAATACAGGTCAATGTTTAACTTAATACTCAATGTATTACATACCATACCATGGTATGCAATTGGAGATATATTATTTTGCCTTTTGTGACATGACAGTTCTAGATTAAAAACAAAAATAAATTGTAAAGTAATTTATGTGATAAATCAAACGTAATATTTTAAATTGGTTGAGTTTAAATTGAAGGTGGCACAAAGAACCAATTATAATACTGCTTCTGGTTTCTGCAAGGGTTATGAAGATGGGCCTATAACCCATGTATTTACCCTACAGAAGAAAATTAATAACCAATGGTTTAATAAAAATGGGGCAGAGTTTGTCAGTTGGGAAAGTTGCATTTTGGAGCATCATGAACAAGTAAATCTATCCATGATATCCATATGCCCTATCAAGAGACTTAGAAATAGTCTGCATCACATGACCTATTACAACATGTTTAGTTCACATCATTTGCAGATAGAAGCTCTACTTTATAATTTATTTAACGTAATTTGTTAATTCAATAGTTAGTGTATTATATGTGGAAGGATCACATTATTATATAGTAATGTAAAGCTGGAATGTCCAACAAAAGGAAGTCACCCATCCATACTGTACACATCTATTTCAGGATGTTTGCTTATCAAAACAAATCAGGTTATCGGCTGTTTGGAATAAAGAACTTTGACTAGAGTCTAGTTTGGAATGGTTTCCTCTTGTGGACAGTATGACTTCTTTTTGAAGAAAATTCTGGCTTGACTAAAGTCACGGTTCAAGCCTCTTTAATGATTCGGATGTTACTTACAGAGAAGCTACCACCAATAGTTGGCGCTGTCAAGTCAAGTGTTTTTCTCTGAAAGAAGAGGGAATTTATTTAACTTTTTTTCTTGGGGACCATTGTCTGGGTTATAGGACGCTTTATTCTAGCTTAGTGTTCTTTTACAAGGAGAAATTCTCCCTAAAGACACAGTAATATTTTGATGATGTCTAGAAGTAGTTCTTTTTAGGAAGAAACTTATTGAAATAAGCCCAGTACAATATAAGCAGCAGAGTAGTCTCTAACAAAAAAGTTTCAAAAGGTGTTGGGATTAATGGCTATAAGTGCCTCTGTATCTATTCATAAGGTACACCTTTGTGGATGAGGAATTATGAGAAATAATGCAAATAACCATCTATGTACCTTAAAGCCATTGTAATGAAGATCACTTAAGATCTGCTCTTAAAGGGGTTTTGCCACGATGTAATGTTGACGTGGGATCCTCCAAAATGGGTATTTAATCACTTTTCTAAATATATGTGATTACAAAAATTGCAGCCTGAGCGAGCTACAGGCTGCCTTACCTGCCCTTAGTTACTTAAAAGCTTGCATTAGATACGACCAGGCAGAGCGACAAGAGCTGCTGGGCAGGCTTGTGCAGAGCACACTTCTTATCTGATGAGAGGGAGCTGAAGAAGCTTTCAAGGCACCGGGTAGAAATATATTGTTTTTTGTATACAGAATTCACTAGTTGTAGTGTGATTATCTGAGTAGATCCCTGCTTTATCTGATGACAGGGAACATGAAGAAGCTTTCAAGCTGCTGTGGAGAAAGCTGTTGTCTTTTGTATACACAATCCACAAGTTGTAGTTTGATTATTTGAGTGAGCATTTTACACGATCCCTTATGCAGCTCTGTGCTCTGGCAGTCTGTCTCTCTCTCAGCTCCGTGGCTTGTTTAAATTTGCTTCTTAGCAGATAAGGCACGTCCTGGCAAAACCCCTTTAAGGACTGAATTATTATATCTAATAAATTTCACAATAATGTGCTTTTCCGGTATACTTTGTCTACAGTGTTTGAGATTCTAAGTATTTTCAGAAGCTTGAAAACTTTTTGCATAAAAAGTATATTCATATAGTTACATATTTTATAAAAAGACCAATGCCCATAATGTTTAATGATTTATACTTACAAACGTCAGTTGATCTAAAGGAGGCAATGTACTATCTAGTAAAAGTCTCCATCCTGACACTTACTGGCAAATGGGCAGATCTCCAGGATTGGCATTGTACCATAACCCTTTAATCTTATGTGATGTTTATCTGTTACAGGCAAATACTAATTTATGTTCTGTGACAGATGCAGGGTAAATGTGACAATATTCTCATGGGCACTACCACTAAACTCATCACTGCTAGACTCCTGCCAGAACTGGAGGAATGGGGGACTACTCTGATCCTGGCAGCATAACCACTCAGATGTGGTGATAACTGAAATGCTGTCTTTTTCCCATTTCACAATAAACAAAAAACTTTATAAAAGTCCAATTAATAATTTATATGTACCCAAAAATAGTGGGAAAGAAAAAAAATTATAATCTGTCCTACAAAAAACAATCCTTCATTTGGAAGTGTTTGTTGTGATTTTTTCTTTTATTATTGCATTACATTGCACCTACTTTAATGTACAGTAGGTCTTTTTTAAAGAATCTACTGCTCCATTTTCATAGCCTGAATATTTTCACATACTGCTCTGTTTTGCTCACAGTGACATCCTTCACAGGGGCTAAAGACCCAGCCATTAGACAGCAGTCTGATCAACTTCAGTATAACGAAATGTGCACACAACATGGCGGAAATTTGACGTGAGGCCATAGATGTTTATGTTTCAGCAGCAGTTTTCAATGCAGATTCGACCCATTTCAGTAGGGCTAATTTGCATCTTGCCTGCCCAATGCAGAATTCAACATGATTATACATCAAAGAAGTGTCATGACACTACTTTTTTTGTGCACTGAAGATTTCAAACCTGCAATGGAAAAAAAATTGCACCATAGTATACAGTGTGATCTACAGCATGGATTCCCTTTGAAAACAATGCCGCATAGGTTTTCACATGTATTCTGCGTTGGAATCTGTGTGGAAAAAAACTGTTAGAGCATACCCTAAATGAAGAAGCGTAGCCTACAATGTGTGTGAGAACATTCTTATCAGCTCCTCACATAACCGTCTCCAAGACTTCTCTCGCGCTTCCCCCACACTCTGGAATGCACTGCCCCAACACATCAGACTCTCTGCCACTCTCACCAGCTTCAAAAGCAACCTGAAAACCCATTTCTTCAGGATTGCCTATAACCTACAATAACCCTGCTGCCACTGTACTACCCCACAAACATGTCTGCCCCTCACCTCCTGTCTCTTCCCTCCTCCTTGTAGATTGTAAGCCTTCGCGGGCAGGGTCCTCTCTCCCTCTGTACCAGTTATACGTCATTCATTGTCATTATTGTACTCACTTGACATATCATGTATGTGACCCCCCCTCAAATGTACAGCGCCATGGAATCAATGGCGCTTTAAAATAAATGTTAATAATAATAATAATAATTCAGGTTCCATTAGAAAAACTAAACCAAACATTTCATAAAAGCTATTGGAAAAATGTCCTTACACAAAATAGGTACTATAACAAAAACTCATTCAAAGGTCTCAATAGATTTTAACCAAATTCTAAACATTGTGAAATTTTACTTGATAATGGCCAAATTCACTAGCAATTGATCTGCAAGCTGCAATGATGGTTGACCCTTTTAAAGAACAGCGTATATTTGTTAAAGCAAAACATTTGGGAGATATTTGTTTTTTCTAAGCTTCTTGACATTATTCTTTTGTAAATCTATTATATTTTATACTTTCTTAAATCTTCTAATACCATTACACAAAACACATCATTTTACAAGCTTTACCCAGGCTCCATGGGTTGATATAAAGCTTTATTCAAAAAAGAATCTGATCTTTGAATAAAAATAATAATACAAATTTAAAATTAGGTCATCTAAAATGAAAGCAGATTACAAACTTTAGTTAAAATACAAATTGACCCGTTTTCCATGCTGTGTCATTTAATTAACTTTGTAAAGAAAAGTTCAGGAAGTAAGGAATGTAATTAACTTAAGGTTCTAAATAATGAAATATATACAAGCTTTTTAACTATTTTAAAAATTCTAATGTTGAAAGGATTATTATAGCTTTTAATTATTTTCCTACAGCTAGAGTGTGTGCCTTAATACTAGAGAATTGTTTTTTTAACATAATAAATATAAAGAATCTTGGAGCAACTGCACTAAATCTAAAATGTGAATCTTTGGGGGGCGTTGCCTGAACAGGAATGTAGGCAGACGTGCTAAGGGAGAGCTCCTGTCTTGGTCTCCAGAAAAGCAGCACAACTAAGCCTGAGAAGCCTCTGGACGAACTCCTGACCTACCTCACTGGCAGTAGCTAACAACAAGGTTCAATTTGAGCCCTCCCGGACCTCGGTACGAGCTTCAGAACCGGAGATCCCCCTGCACGTGTGAGCAAGGGACCTGCATCCACAGCACAGCAGCAGCCATCTCTGTGCGTCTTCATCCCACTGAACACACACACAGCCTGTCAGGTCAGTGCCCTGCGCCTAAACACAGTAGTGGCTGCCACCGCTTCAAGACAGCGCTTCTGTAGTGACTCCAGAGCGCACTTATATTGCCCAGCGAGGAGTTGAGAAGCCAGGCGGTCGGCTTCCGGCAGGTACCGGTGCTCAGTGTCACTTATTGTTGCGCTGTACCCCTCAGGACAGTTAGCTTAACTAATTCTAGAGGATACCCAGGGGACATTACTTTCATGTTGGCTCATTCCCCTGAAGCCTCAGAACCTCACTAAAGTTCACTGCCTTCTACCAGACTTCAGGGCTAGACTAAGGAACACAGTTTCATCTCCTCCTTGCAGTCCCCTCTGCGGCCTCGGCCGCCATTTTAGTTACTGCTACAACTGCCTGCTGTTTGCCATGTGGCTATATCCAGTCAGCAAGGGGAGACGCAGCCCTCGCACAGTGACTGTATACACTGCATAACGCAGCTATCTGGCTACTACTAACTCTTGATAGATTGCCAAGCTTACAACTACTTACTATAAGTTACATCAGGGGTCTGCCCATTGCAACACCAGCCCCTGCTGCTGTTACTAAGTCATCAATGCTGAAACTTCTCGCTTATTGAACAGGAACTATACCCAACTAACTGGAAAGGTCACAGCTCATATACAGTGTCTCCACGTTGCGCAGAATACAGCCATATAGTCACCACTGATCCTAGAAGGACTGCCGTGGTTATACTTACCCGCTATAAAGTTACCCATGTGGACAGGTCACTTTTCTACCTAATCATCTCTGCTAATATTATTACTACCAGCATTGGGACTCCACTCACTTGAAAATACTATATCCTGTTATCTAGCGGTGACTCAGCCACTCAAAGTGTCTGTTCACTATACAGACCGCAGCTGCTCAGCTCTCACTGATCTCAGATGGACTGCCTTTGTTTACTCACCTGTCACAGAGTAACTCAAGTGTTCTGGTTGCTCTTCTAATAAGCTACCACTGCGACCACCTCCGCTATTAATACTGTGCCCTCACCTTATTTGGAAGAGCATTATACTAGTTTCCAATTACTTGGACTGTAACACCGAAATATTCATCCTTATATCATTCGGATTTCCCCCATTCTAAATCTGAGGACTGAATAGTGCCTAATACACCCTGCTACTGTTACTCTGTTTCACTAGTTCTAATCTTCAAAGTAACTACGGACAAACCCAAGGCTACTCAACTGTTATTCGATCCACACATACCATATACCTCTCTGACAGTATGGGCGGCACTTCCAAGAAAAACCAAAGCAGCAAACCGACAAAACTCCCCGAATATTTCTCTTCTTCACAAGCCAAGAGAGGACTGAAATTTCCTCCTCCCACATCTCCAACCCCCTCCTCCAGAGCAGAATCTGTGGATCTTGATCAACACGACTTACCTGAGTCCCAACCTTTAACAGTGGCATCACTCCAACACCTATTCTCCTCCTTCCGCTCGTCCTTGCAGACGGATCTCAAACATATGATGGATGATCTCAGACAAGATTTTCACTCATTGGCTTCCCGTACGGACCACATCGAACACAAAATGGCTGACTTTGCTAAATCCCACAATAGCCTGATAGACGCTAATAACGCTCTAGAAGATGAGGTGCAACGTTTGGCGTCCAAGGTGCTGGATCTGGAAGACAGATCCAGACGCAACAATGTCAGAATTAGAGGCATCCCCGAAAATGTGGCCCCCGACCAATTAAATGCTTTTCTCACAGACCTGATGACGTCAGTTCTCCCTAATGCCTCAGATCGTGATCTTACCATTGACAGAATCCATAGACTCCCAAAGCCAAAAAACCTACCTCACCAAGTACCCAGGGATACTATAGCTAGGATTCATTTCTATAACATAAAAGAAGATTTTCTCAGGGCCCTAAGGAAAAAAGAATCGCTCCCTGACCGATTTCAAGCGATATCCATCTTTCCAGATCTGTCTGCCACAACCATGCTACGAAGAAAAGAGTTCCAACCATATACCAGAATCTTACGTGACAAGGAAATACAATACCGCTGGGGATTCCCGGTGAAGTTAATCATTACGAGAGAGGGCACCCAGTTCATCTGTAACTCGCCAGAAGAGGCTTGCCTAACTCTCCGTGGATGGAACTTACTTTCCTCCTCAGATGCGAGTCCCACCAGGAAAAAACAATTCCGTCCAGAAATGATTACTCCTCTATGGTCGGATAGAACGACCCGTGCTAGATCCAGGTCCAGACCGCCGGAGTGACTATAACCATGAACCAGGCCTCTACAATTTTCTGGAGCACCATCTCCAGCTCTCACCTGGGCTCACGTAGTTGGTTTGCATTCAGGTTCTAGGCAGGACTTTGTCCCTACCTTCTTTTCCTTTTAGGAATGAAAATGTTCTCTCATGTTTGTGTATTGAAGTTATTGTTTACAATGTACTCTGGTTTCTTCCGATTGAGTGACATTTGTTGGATCTGGTACAAGTGGTATTTCCACATTATGTTCCTACAGTTTATAGTCAGGTTCCCGGCCCACACTATTGCTCTATACACTTTTGATGTCCATTAGGTTTTGCTCTTTCAATGTAAAGGGATTGAATTCCCCTTTCAAAAGATCTTTACTTTGGAGAGACATCCTAAAATCTAATTCAGATGTGGCCTGTGTACAAGAGACCCATCTTCTCAAAGACGACCATTTTAGATTGAAACACAAACTTTTCCCCCACATATATCAAGCACATGCGTCGACCAAACGAGGGGGAGGTCGCCATAATGATTAAAAATTCAATTTCATTTACCCATATTCACTCCGTGATTGACCCTGAGGGGCGATTCATTATATTGACCTGTGAGATCAATTCAAAACTGTACACACTAACGGCAATCTACGCCCCTAATATTGGCCAAATTACCTTTATCAGGAAAATTATTAGTAAAGCTAAAGAAACTAGGAAAGGGGGTTTGATTATTTGCGGGGACTTCAACTCAGTGGTCAACACTGAATGGGACAGGTCTAAATTTAGAGGAAATCCAACACACGATCTTCAGGGTCTACTGGGTGAGGAAGATTTACATGACATTTGGCGTTACCTACACACGACGGAACGGGATTATACCTTCTTCTCCCCTCCCAATAATGTTCATTCCCGTTTAGACTTTTTTGTAACCGATAAAATTGTCTTAGACCAACTGATCTCTACAGAAATTGGACATATCACTTGGTCCGATCACGCTCCTGTGTTTATGAACATCACTTCCCACCTCCAGTCCCCTGGCATTAGCTTATGGCGACTTAATAATTATCTCTTAAAAAACCCTTCCAATGTCAAATATTTATCTTCCCAAATCAGAGATTTCTTTGAGATAAATGCTCCATCCGCTCCCTCTCAGAGTATCCTCTGGTGTACCCATAAGGCTTATATACGGGGGATTTTTATCAAACTTGCCAGTAAGGAAAAAAGAAAGCAACGAGCCGCAGTTGATCATTTGTTAACGGAGATAAAGAAAGTAGACGCTGACTTTAAAATAAACCCATCTCTGCATAACAAAAACACTCTAGTGGATCTCAGAAACAAGCTACGCGTCATATACCTTCAAAAATATGAATTTAACTTAGCCAAGGTAAAATGGCAATTTTACACGCAAGGGGATAAGCCCGGTAAACTCCTGGCGAATAGGATTAAAGTGCAACATTCAAAATCCCGCATCACCCACCTTCTCACTTCATCCGGGGATAAAATTATGAAACCTATAGATATTGCTAACCAGTTTGCCGACTACTACTCCAAATTATATAATATCCACGATAATGAAAATATCCCGACCCCCACGGAATCCGAAATTAATTCCTTCCTTAGTTCTATTAATCTTCCAAAACTAACTACCTCCCAACTGGAGGACCTCAACAGACCTTTCACACTAGACGAGACTCAAAAAGTTATCCGGTCCAGTAAAACTAACAAATCACCAGGCCCGGATGGTATTTCCAATGAATACTTCCAGCTATTCACCGATCTTCTCTCCCCACATTTAACGCTGTTGTGCAACGAGATAGCTTCGTCGGGTGCCCCGCTGCCAGAAATGCTTTCGGCAGTTATAACCACAATACCTAAACCTGGTAAACCAAAAGATTCGACTTCTAATTACAGGCCTATCTCGCTGCTTAATAATGATATTAAGATCTACGCTAAACTCATAGCATCCCGCTTGAGCTCTGTCCTGCCTTCCCTAATACATAGAGACCAAGTAGGATTTATTAAAGGTCGACAGGCAAGAGATGCTACCCGTCGGATTCTGGACCTCACACAAATAGCAGCCTTCTCCGCGTCTTCGGTGGTCTTTTTGTCACTGGACGCGGAGAAGGCGTTTGACAGGGTTAATTGGTTATATCTAAAACTTGTTCTACAATATTATGGCTTCTCAGGGTTTATACTAAGAGCCATGCTAGCTTTATACACCTCCCCGTCAGCGAGAGTATTAACTTCGGGATTTCTTTCACACTCGTTTACCCTTTCTAATGGTACTCGTCAGGGATGCCCTCTTTCCCCCTTAATTTTTGTCCTTTGCATAGAACCACTTGCAGAGCATGTTAGGACTAACCCAAAAATCTCCGGTGTATCAGTGAGTAGTGCTTTCCACAAAATCAGCTTATATGCTGACGATGTTATGCTGATCCTCTCCAATCCTGAAACCTCCATTCCAGCAGTTATAGAGACTCTAGATGAGTTCTCCAGATTATCTTATTACAAATTGAACAAAGCCAAGACATCCCTTTTTGTAGTTAATAATCCATCTTCTCAGATCAAGCCATTTGAGAACTTTGGTTTCAACCGGGCAGAAGAGCATTGAATATTTGGGGATTAAAATTTTCCATACCCCCATTCAGACAGTCTCTGCCAACTATGGATCTCTTCTCTCTATGTTTGAAGAAGAGATCAAACGTCTAACATCCCTTAACCTTTCATGGCTAGCGAGGATAAACGTGATTAAAATGACACTACTGCCAAAATTTATTTATGTTTGTAGAGCCATTCCATACTTAATTCCAATCCCCCTTACCAACAAAATTCAACGTCTCTTTTTCAATTTTATATGGAATGGCCGTAAACCCAGGATTAAACGACAAATACTTTACCATAGCTGTAACAATGGTGGCTTAGCGGTCCCTAATTTAACTTCATACAATATTGCTATCCTTTTAGAACAGGCTTCTTACCTATGGCAGAACCCTGATGAGACTTCTTGGTCTTCCCTTGAATCTACTTCCTTTACACCTCGTTCCGTAGACCTACATCTCAAATCCTCACTGGCTGGAGCACCTTTGCCTCCTTCTACCCTTACCTCCCTCTCGGATCTTTTTCAAGTTTGGTCTCGCTACGTAGTACCTAGTAATTGGGTCCCAATTAGAAAACAAGACCTCACAATCACTTCGCTTAGCTGTTGGTCCACAGAACTTTCCTTTCAATCTTGGAAAGCATATGGCCTCATCACAGTAGATCAGCTATACCAGGATAGAACTCTTCATTCCTTCTCGGACCTCTCGAGACAATGGCATCTCCCCTCATCCCTTTTTTTCCAGTTCCTACAGATACGTCACATTGTCTCGGGGATCCGATGGGCTGATACACATTTCATCCCCTCGGGTTTCTTTAATTTCCTGCACAACAAAAAAGGGTATCATAAAGGTTTAACTCTGATATATCACCTGCTCATCTCGGATCATAACCCTACTAAATTCCCACCTACGACCAAATGGGAAAAAGAATTATCGAATACTTTTGACTTAGAAACATGGCAGTATGCCTTTAGTATCCCCACAAAGCTTTCTAGGTGCTCTAACCACAAAGAATTAATGCACAAAATACATCTGCGCTGGTATCTCCCCCCTACCAGACTAGCCCATATGTCCCCGAACTCCTCTAATCAATGTTGGAAGGGCTGTGGTCAGCAAGGTAGTATGTTACACATGTGGTGGGGCTGCCCTGTCATTAGGAAGCTATGGTCTGCGATAGAGACACTAATATCTGAAGTAACTAAAGTGCAGATTAAATTAACTCCTCATTTAGCGGTCCTAGATATCGGTTTGCTGGATCTTCCACCCTCACTTAGGACAGTTACCTTCCATATCCTTGTGTCTACTCGCATGGCCATTGCTCACTTATGGAAAGATTCCTGCACTCCTTCTATTACAGAAATCATACGCCGGGTTAATTATAATTGTGAATGTGAGCTTCGTTTATCGGACCCTCCCTTTGTCTGCCTCAAAAAAAGACAAAGTTGGTCGTTATGGCTGTCCTCTCAGCACTATACCCCTTTATCCTTTTGCATTGATTTCTTTAATTAGAAAATATTGCATCCAGATTTATGTATTGCTTGTTATTTTCTTAATGACTATATACTGCTTGTGTACTTTAATATATCCATGTCACTCTCCAGATTGTTGTATTCCTCCTTTTACATTTGTCAATGTTATTATACTTAAGTTACCCGTTTAAGATGATACTTTGTAAGTTTCTACTGTTTGCCAAGTTGTCATGTCTTGACCGGCATGTGTTTCGAAACTATTGTCATGTTTTACCTTTCAATAAACATGTTTAAAAAAAAAAAAAAAAGAAAGCAAACAACAAAAGGAAACCCAAAAAAAAAAAAAAATGTGAATCTTCACCTTTTACACTTTGTAGTTTCTAGATTCAACACCTAATTCACTTCAACATAAAAATTATGTGTAGTAAGCTTTTGGGCTTACCATAGTGATTGCTTGAGGTAGCCAATGCTTTGTCATTTAAATCTATGCAGGGAATCTGGAGTTTTGTATCATGAAAAATAGGGGCTCTGATCACTAGGACAATAAATTAAGGAATTAATTCACACAGAATTTTGGATCTACTTAGACTTTATAAAAGGCATTCAAATGTATACATTTATATAAAGGAGTTGGAGTTCAGCTTTTTGCATTGGAAAAACTACACTTTAAATACACATGGTTTTATTTTAGTTTGTCAGCTTTTTTCCTTAAAGGGAATGCATCATCAGAAAATGACCTATTGTTTTTATATCAAACACATTTTTAGGAATTTTTGGTTGTTTTTTTGTTAATTTTCTATATCGCTATAAATATTTTTTAAAAATCCTGAAATCCTGCAGTTTTCTCTTTGGGCCTAATAATAGTCTGACAAGTCCTGTACTGTAGAGAAAACTTTTTAGCAGTCTCCTCATCATCAGTACTGGCAGGATTATACGGAAAGGTGACACCAATGTGTATAGATAACACAGGATCCATCAGTCACAATAGGAGATTGTCACAGATCACGCTCTCCTCCTTCCTACACACTGACTTCTTTCCAGGTCACAGAGCATGCCTAGAAAAACTCTCTTATAAAAGTCAATGGGTCTGCTCCTGTTTGCAGGCTCCACTGCCCATGTAGCTGCTGTAAAATCCCTTTCTAAATGCTGGTAAAAACAGCTCAGGCAACCAATGTCACATATACAGACAACAAAATTAAAAAATCTGCATGTAGAAAATAAAAACAACTAAA
The DNA here is from genome assembly GCA_025379985.1 of Phyllomedusa bahiana. Classification (NCBI taxonomy): domain Eukaryota; kingdom Metazoa; phylum Chordata; class Amphibia; order Anura; family Hylidae; genus Phyllomedusa; species Phyllomedusa bahiana. The sequence goes on along the minus strand of JAODAL010013652.1, from coordinate 21,626 downwards.
AAGAAAAGAATATATGTATCAGTACCTTGTTTTAATTTGCAAAAAAAAATTGACAATACATTCTATTTAAAGTAACAGCTCTGTAAAGTGTTTGTGTCACTTCCTCTACATAGAATTGTATTGAAGCACTTGTGATCACTGTTTCAACATTTGTTTGTCACAGTTTATTATTGACTAGCTTTAAATATATAGGCAATCTTAAATTAAATTTTTTTCCAAATACATTGCTGTTTCAATTTTGCTTTATTTCTGAGTTAGCGCAGTTCTTCCATCCTGCTAGTTTGCACAAGCTTCTATTGTTACCAACCACCTTTCTCTGCTCTAGCATTGGCTGGGATAATGGTGCCAATCTCTGCTGTGTCTTCTTCTTCCTTCTCCGTCTATGAGTGACACTGTTATCCTCCTATTTAACTACCCTTTTGAGTGTGTATTAATCAGATCCTCTTAGCAGCTTCCTCTCATGACAAAAAGAGCTCCGCTAGCTGACATATATAGCCAGGCCTCCTAATTGGACAGGATACTTAATTTTTTGCAACCTGTTCACTACAAAGGCTCCTGGGCCCTTGTGCAAAACCAATCAACACTAATTCCTTCCAGTCATGGAAAATATTCACCACTGTGTTTTTTACTTTTTATATTGTGTTTTATAACTTTCACAATAGACCAACAAATACACTGGAATCCTCTTCCACTCCTCAATGACAACATGACAGAGATGGTGGATATTCCATTTGAGGATAACACACAGATGTTCAATATGATTTAGGTCTAGAGACCTGCTTGGCCAGTCCAGCGCCTTTACCCTCATTTTCTTTAGCAAAGCGGTGGTCGTCTTGGGGGGTGTTTGTGGTCATTATCATGTTAGATTATTGCCCTGCCTTCCAATTTCCGAAGGAAAGGAATCATACTTTGCTTCAGTATGTCATGATGTTGGCATTTATGGTTCTCTCAATGAACTGTAGCTCCCCACAGCTGGCAGAACTTTGTAGCCCCAAACCACGACCCTTCCACCAACATGCTTGACTGTAGGAAAGACACACTGGTCCTTGTAAAGAGAGGTGTGGGGTTGTCTAATAGCAAGAGAAGTTGGGTAAATTCCTTGGTTTCCCCACTGAAGCAAGGAACTGAGAATCCCTAGTGTTGTGGCTTAATATAGAATGAAAAGACAAAAAAATAATGTGTGGATGGAAAGGAAATCTCCTGTCCCACAGTCACGCCACTGAAGAATGTGTTAAAGAAGAGAGACTTAAGAGTCTTCTGAGAACCAAACTAAACATAAGTAATGAAGAAACCAGCTTCCAGATCCAGACAGTAAATACAATAAATTCTTTTATTGTAGTCCGATTAAAAATACATGTTGAAAAACATGACAAACGAACACTCTAATGACTGTGTCCAAATATCATCTTGCTGACGCATTTCAGACAAAATTAGTCCTTAATGTCCATGCTATAATTAAAGACTCATTTTGTCACAAAAACATCAGCAATATGATATTTGGAAGTAGTCATTAGTGTTTGCCATGTTTTGCATCATGTATTTTTAATTAGACTACGATAAAAGGTTTTTTTTTATTTATTGGCTGGATCTGGAAGCTCATTTCTTCATTACCTAGCTTCAATGCCTAAAGATTGGTTTCGCTCCTCCATCTGGCTGCTATTGCAATTTGGGTGTGCTGATCATTTGCTTTGCCTTTTATGTACATTTCTAAACATAAAAACAAGTTTTGTCCAACCAAATGTAATAAACCCTGTGTAAATGACATCCACGTTTGTGTTATTGTGTCATATCTTACTGGTATTACACAAGTATGTCCATCTATGCTAATAGGTTAAATCTCTTAACATTTGCTGTCATAGGACAGCTGGTTCGCCCCAAAGATTGTCAGGTTCTGATGAATGGCCTCTACACGTTCAACTTTAGGTTACAGCAAAATTGTTTTGAATTGTTTGAATTTTTCAAATCAATTTCCCTTTCCTGCTATTGGCTGAGGAAGGCTTAGGTTTTATGGCATCTATTATATCACTACATAACATTCACTCTGAGCAATATATAAGCCTTTAGGGAACTTTCTATGAAAACATCTCTTCAACATCTTTTAAGCTCTAATATAGTGTAATATGTTTTGATTTCCCACTGTTTGTCTGACCCTGCTGGCTGTCTATTTTTTATTTTTTTTACTTGTAGAGGTTGAAAACCTGTCCTGTGCTGTTCACATTGGTTAATAGCATATTGTATGTGCCAGAGCTACCCAGTGTAACATAGCTGTGTTATTTTTGTTAGATCTGAATAAGAGGTTTTTCTGATTTATTATCCTATCTTTTCCTTATATCCAGAAATTCAAATAAAGTGACATGAAACAAAGTTAGCACAGGCAATTAACAATAACATTTTATTAGCCAAAATATATAGAAAAATGACCACACAAAATTAATAACACTTCCAGAGAGAAACTTTCCCTAAATTATGGTTAGAGTAGAATTTTTTCCAATTTTTTTTGCATTCTTAATTTACCTGTTCCTCTGCACGTCTGGTCTCATGGCTTTGTTCATCTAATGTCACTTCTATGTGATATTAATTCTGGTCTAATATTACAATTTTAGGTAACTCTAATGTGACATTGGTCTTGGAATTATGTTAGATAGGATGTCGGAGAGACAGCACTGTGGGTCTGAGAGTGCTGGTGAACAGGTAAATTAAACAATTGAAACCCTATCCCTAATCCCAATTTAATGTGGATAATAACACACTGGTTTGTCCAGCTGTCTATTTCTGAGCCCTCCTGCTCCATGATTCTCGCTAGATGGTATAAGAGCGAATAAATCAGGTGATACCTCTTGGAACAGGGGTCTTCAAACTGCGGCCCTCCAGGTGTTGAGAAACTAAAACTCCCATCATGTCCACTGTTTTAGATTATATTAATGCATGATGGGAGTTTTAGTTTCTCAACACCTGGAGGGCCGCAGTTTGAAGACCCCTGTTTTGTAGGCTAACTGAGTATATTTAATGGTAAGCTTTCTAGAGTATTAATCAGAGGTACATTTTCCTGCAGGTATTCCAACGTGATATATCTAATTATGTGTATGGCGTGTCCCACCACAGGCCTCTATGTGGGGGAAACAGGGCAGAGACTTAATCTGTGAATGAATTTGCTCTGATTCATTAATACACTATTACCAATATTGGGACAGATCTCCCAGTGGCCACACATTTCTCCAGAGATGACCGCTTAATTAAAGGTTTGCGGGTTGTGGTTTTAATTTCAAAGTGTTTAAGGAGGGAAAGGAACGGGAATATAAGCTAATGTAAAAATGTCAAACTTTGCAATATGGGCTCAATATCCATGTTAGCTTCATGTCACACTACGTTTGAACTGGGGGGGGCCACAAATCACCACCTGATTCCAAACAGATAACAGCAAGAGTCAATGATCCTCCTGTCACTCCTCACAAGTTTGCAGAATGTTTTTTTTCTGACCTGTTGTAAATTACTTTTCTGTTATATTGCATTTTATTTGTAAAGATTTTGAGATCCTTTGAAGACCCCTACCTTATGTATATAAAAAGTCTGTGAATTTTCAGTTTCTTGTATAACGTCATGTCTGACGAAACAAGCTAGTACTCTCAAAACTTACCATATATTGCCTGATGTCTTTGCTCATCTACTGCCTTCTATGGCTAACACAGTACAACTTTATCCCTCTAGATGGGAAGAAGCATGACCTGGTTCCAAAGCATAATTCAAGCTGACTAGCAACTGTAATATTGTTGTTCCTCTGTTAATGTACAGTCTACGGTTCTCTGTTTGAGCTGTCATACAACTTTTGTTTTTTGGTTTTTTTTTTCATTCTCTCTAAGTCTGCTTGCCACTTGTGGGCCTTTTTTTTTTAATTTTTTTTTAAATAATGCATACATCTTTTTTTTAGGTCCTATGCCTACAACAGTCAGCCGAGAACGAGGGGTCAGTTGACATTCTTTATTCATGAGATCCATTTCAATTTTCTTTTTAAGACTTTTATCCATTTGTTTACTTAGCTACTCTCAGCCAGAAAAAAAGGTTAGCATTGCTATTTTTATTTTTAACACCTGTCCTTTCCAGGTTAGTTCCTCTGTTTTAAATCCCTTTTGGCAGATATTTTATTTTGCAGGGGACTCTACATGGAAAACCAATAACTTTCTGCAATTACTTTGCCCCAAATTCCTCTCAAATTAATTTCCTCTCTTGGGTTTAGCAAAAATATTCAAATTCCTACCAGGTGCTCTGTTGATAGGGGGTGACTTCAATTAAATCTTTTCACATGGCTTGCTGTGTTTGGAGTGTCTGTCTGTCAATGGCATCTTAGAGTATGTTCACACAGCTTATTTAGCCACGTATTTCGGTGCGCATTGTGGCATGTACAGCGAAATGCACGCCGCAATAACGGTAATTCATAGCTCTCATAGAGAGCTATGAATTACGCGTTGTCTCCCCCGCACGTACAGTACGATCGTATTGTACGTGAGGGGAGAATTAACATGTCGATTGTTAGCGCCGATTGCGCCCCGCTGACAATGCATGTCAATGGGGCTGGCCGGAAGCCACTCCCCCTCCCCCCGTGATTTGGAATTACGCGCTGATCAGTGCGTGGTTCCAAAACACACAGCGTATTGCGGCGCATACTATATGTGCTGCAATAAGCCATGTGAACACACCCTAATAGATCACAATTAAAAACTTCTACAGACTTTCACAAATTGATCAGGAAATATGGCCTATAAGATTTGTAGAGGATCAACCACTCTTCTAATAGATCTCATCAATGTTGGATCAGTGTCTTCTGTTTCTACCCTTTGAGAGTCACATGAAATGGTCTAGCAAGATAGTTGTATAGTTTTGGGGGTCAAGAACAGACTAAGCTTTTACGTATATAGTCTATATCATTGTCTATATAATTATTGATTATGTCCAGCACACAGGATGGCATGAGGTGCTCATAGAAGGGATGTTGCAGGCACATCAAAATACTGTATGTACTGTAAGAAAAAGAGTTCCGTAAGTTTCTCTTCTATAAACTACTATACTCTAAGCAGCGGTACTATGAATATGGAAATGTGGCACATGACATTTTGAATAGACACTTTTTATATTTCTGTGTACGGAGCTATGTATGGGCTTGTTTTTTGCAGGATGAGTTGAAGTCTTTATTGTTATCATTTTGGGGGGACAATTGTTTTTGATTGTTAAATCCATTTTTTGGATGCCAGGGTGAAGAAAATACTGCAATTCTAGTAGTGTTTTTTATTTTTAAGTCACAACACAGGCAGCTCGGAAATCTTTCTTAGACTCCCGAGCTGTCAGGTAAGCCACCTGCTCCAATGGGGACAGAAGGAGTCCCCGGATAATTGCGCAATGCCAGCTGTAATGCGCAGCTAGTTTTCCGCAGCGATTGTACTAACTCTGTTTTAGAGCTCGCACGATCATTAGGATGTAAACTTAACGTCCATTTGAATTGACCCTTACCCGACTAGAACGTAAGCTTATGTCCAATTTTCAGGAAGGTTTTAAAGGGATTTTTTTCACTATTTAAAACAAGATACTGATACATATTCTTTTCTTCTTAGCCATTTTTATTTTCTGACTGTAGATTTTTTTATTCTGTTTTATGTATTTTGCCTGAGCTGCTTTTAACAGTAAATAGAGAGATGCTCTACAGCAGCTTCATGGACATAGTGAACAGAAGCAGACCCCTTGTCTTCTATAAGAGAGTTTTCAATACACACTGTGTGACCTGGGAAGAAGTCATGTTGCAGAAAGGGGAAGCTGTTACTATCTCCTGTTGTGAATGGTGGATCCTGTGTTATCTCTATACATTGGTGTCACATTTCAGTGTAATCCTGTCTGTACTGATAATAAGGAGGCTACTGAAAAGCTTTCTCTACAGAACAGGAAATGTCAGGTTATTAGGCCTAGTGATACATTGATAGTGATATGTAAAACAATAGTTAATTTTCTGACGACACATTCCCTTTACCCAGCAGTATTTTTGCAGCATAGGGTGATAAATGTAGTCATGTAGACACATGGGGCCACATGTATGAAAACTGCCTAGGTCTAAAATTCACTTTGTTGCCCATAGCAACCAATCAGAGCTCCCCTCTAATTTTTCCAAAGCACTATATGAAATTAAAGGAGAGCTATGATTGGTTGCTATGGGCAACAAAGTGAATTTTAGACCTAGACAGTTTTCATACATGTGGCCCATGATGTCACCATTAGGGGCTATATTTATGTCTGACTTCATTAGGTTCTATAAATAAGAGTTAATATATATGGTTATTGATAATTATTTAGTTCCACTGGTATCCTATTTAGTTCCATCTTTTTTAATACATACCATACATGTCCAACTGTTCAATGTTATAGTTAGAGATGGGCGAATTGATTCTAACGAAGTGGAATCCGTTTAGAATTTCAGGAAAACTTCGGTTCGGAACGAAGTAGAACTTTGGGGTACTTCGGAGGAACGAAGTGTGCTTTTGATTGATAAAATGGCTGCGAGCACATGGCGCTACATGGGGCAAAGCACTCTGGGAGGAAGAAGGGCATAGCTTGCATGTACGTGTGCAGAGATGAAGCCAATCAGAGACCGGCGGGATTCTGTGACGTCACCGCACTATATAAGTCCAGGCGCGACGCCGGGTGGTCACACTCCTCTCACTGTGCTCATCAGGGAAGGTTCTGCCGCGGCTGATAGCTCTTACTGAAGAATTGATTTTTATATAGCGATTTCTGTGGGGTGTCTCAGCTTGTCTCAGAGACTGTTCTCTTAATGTTCTATTTCTAATTTTTTGGGGTATTGGATCTGAAATCCAGTGTGCGTCCACTGCAGCTGCATATACATTCAATATCCAAGTGGGATCTAAGCCAGTTCCTGTTGTATTCATTTAAAGAAACAGCGTTTTTACAATACAAATACCACTTCATGTTGGTCAATTTTGCTCACTTCTATTTGCGCAATTTTACATCCAAAGGGTTAATTAAGCGTTGTTTTGGCGTGGATGTCTCGACTACCGCGAGCAACCGTCTTTTCAACGGCCCAAAATATATAAAATTTTTCCTGTAGCCTAATTCAAAAGCAAAGGTTAATTACAACTGTATCTCTTGTTGTGTGGCGTAGAAAACACGCAATTGTAACACGCTACAAAGCTACTATTTTGTGCGGCTCAATTCTTTGGCGCAATTTACATCCAGGGGTTAATTAAGCGTTGTTTTGCTGGTGTGCTGACAAAAATAAACCATCTTTTTCAACGCCAAAATATATAAATTTTTCCTGTAGCCTAATTCACAAGCAAAGGTTAATTACAACTGTATCTCTTGTTGTGTGGCGTAGAAAACACGCAATTGTAACACGCTACAAAGCTACTATTTTGTGCGGCTCAATTCTTTGGCGCAATTTACATCCAGGGGTTAATTAAGCGTTGTTTTGCTGGTGTGCTGACCCCAAGAAACCGTCTTTTTCAACGCCAAAATATATAAATTTTTCTGTAGCCTAATTCACAAGCAAAGGTTAATTACAACTGTATCTCTTGTTGTGTGGCGTAGAAAACACGCAATTGTAACACGCTACAAAGCTACTATTTTGTGCGGCTCAATTCTTTGGCGCAATTTACATCCAGGGGTTTATTAAGCGTTGTTTTGCTGGTGTGCTGACAAAAATAAACCGTCTTTTTCAACGCCAAAATATATAAATTTTTCCTGTAGCCTAATTCACAAGCAAAGGTTAATTACAACTGTATCTCTTGTTGTGTGGCGTAGAATACCCGCACTTGTAACACGCTACAAAGCTACTATTTTGTGCGGCTCAATTCTTTGCCGCAATTTACATCCAGGGGTTAATTAAGCGTTGTTTTGCTGGTGTGCTGACAAAAATAAACAGTCTTTTTCAACGCCAAAATATATACATTTTTCCTGTAGCCCAATTCATGTCCGAAGGTTAATTAAGCCTGTTTGTGCTTTTACATTTAGTAAAACACACAGTGTTTTTAAACGACACATACAAGTCAATTTTTCCTGGCCATTTGTGGAGCGCAATTTATATCCAAGGGTTACCCAAGCTTGTTACTGGGTTCATTTGGAGTCAAAAACAGGGTGTATATTTATCATATACAGATATCATCATCAAACAGTGTCTGTACATTTTAGAACAAACAGTATGTCAGACAGAGAGGTGGCAGGCTCTGCACCTGCGAGTGGCAGTGGCACAAACATTCCTGGAACAGGCCCAGGTCACAGCACAGCAAGGGGACGTCGCAGCAGGGGTCACTCGGTGAGGCCACAACTGCCGCTGTCATCTAGCAGCCGTGTGTTGTTCAGCAACCCAAGGGTTCTTGATTGGTTGACTAGGTCATCCTCTTCCTCCCAGATGACATCTGACAACCCCAGCCAAGAGTCGGTGGGAACCTCAGACACAACCATTAGTTGGCATGGCCCGGGAGCGGGTCAGCGGCCCTCACCTTTCCTCAGCCCGCCTCTGTCCCATCCGGTTCCCTCAGCCAGAAATCTACTATGTGGTCTGGGCTCAGCGCCACTAAATAGCGAGGATGAACAATTTAAGGAGGGCAGTCAGCAGCTACTTGGCAGCGAAGAAATGGAGCCAATATCGCCTGCTTCTTGCAGTAGGCAGCAAAGTATAGATGTGGAGAGTGGCATGGGAGGTCATGTTGTGAGAGGTCAGCCTCGGCATACCAAGACTGGTGATGAGGACAGCAGTGACGATGAAACACAAATAGATGATGATGTAGCCGACCGCACTTGGGAGCCGGGTGAGGCAAGGGCTTCATCATCGTCAGGAGAAGAGGGCGTCAGCTTGCGCGTCAGGCAGCAGTGCAGCCAGCAAGTGGGTCGTGTGGCCGTGAGTCAGCAGGATAGCAGCAGTGTGAGGTCGGGAGCCAAGCGGCCACGGGGTAAAAAACCCGCTTCGCAGGTCCAAGAAAGTAGCAGCACAAGGGCTCAGCGAGGCAGCGGCGGCAGTAGTCACTCAGTGCGGAGCGTTAGCGGTAAAATCCGATACTTGGCGGTGTGGCAGTTCTTTGCTAAGACACCGGAGGAGCCGAATATGGGTATATGTAGAATCTGTGGGCAGAAAGTGAAGCGTGGCCAGGGAGCTAACGTTGGCACCACGGCCCTGCGTCAACACATGCAGCGTCACCATCCGGTGGCCTGGGAGAAACGTGACTCAGATGTGGTGGTCCATCCTGCCGCCGCAGCAGCAGCAGCAGTGCCCAGTGGCACGCATGCCATTGCAGCCAGTCAAGGCTCCACCACCTCTGCAGAAGGGAGCTGTTTCTCTTTGACATCATCTCCCGGTCCAGATGCTCCTGCTCCTCGCTACTCATGGCGCCAGCAGTCGTTCAGCGAGGCGATTGCAAAGAGACAACAGTATGCGTCCAACCATCCTAAGGTGCAGCAGCTAACCGTGCTCCTGTCCAAGTTGTTGGTATTGCAGTCCAAATGGTGGACTCTGCACCATTCAGAGAACTAATGGCTTGTGCCGAGCCGAGATGGAGAGTTCCAAGCCGTAATTTCTTTTCCAAAAAGGCAGTACCAGCACTTCATAAATATGTAGAACAGAAGGTGGGTCAGTCCTTGAGCTTATCGGTTTGTTCCAAGGTGCACGGCAGCGCGGACGTCTGGAGCTGTAACTACGGTCAGGGCCAGTACATGTCCTTTACGGCCCACCTGGGTGAATGTGCTTCCAGCCCAGGCACACCAACAACTTGGACAGGAGACGCCGCTTTCTCCTCCACGTTGTCAAACTGCTGCACCTGCGCCAATGTCCACCTCCTCCTTCTCCACCACCACCACCATCTCAGCCTCCACAAGTACTGCTCCATCATACCACATGTGTAGGGCACAGCGGTGTCACGCAGTTCTACACCTGGCTTGCCTCGGCGAACGAAGTCACACAGGGGAGGAACTGCTCCACGTCATGCAGCAAGAAATCGATGTGTGGCTTTCTCCGCGCCAACTGCAAATCGGAACCATGGTGACGGACAATGGGAGGAACATGGTGTCCGTGCTGCACCAAGGAGGGATGGTCCATGCGCCCTGCATGGCGCACGTGTTCAATCTGGTTGTGAAAAGGTTCCTGAAGTCTTCCACCGATCTTCGGAACATTCTGAAAATGGCCAGGAAACTGTGCATGCAATTTATCCATTCGTACAAAGCCAGGACACCCTCCTCGAGTTGCAGCGGCAGAATGGCCTCCCCCAACACACTCTGATATGCGATGTTCCACCCGCTGGAATTCCAGCCTGCACATGTTGGACCAACTGTATGAACAGAGAAAGGCCATTAACGATTTTTTGATGATCCAGGCAGACAGAAGTACTCCCCTGTGTAACTTTGATGTCAGCCAGTGGCAGCTCATGCGTAACACCTGCCGTTTGTTGAGGCCATTCGAGGAGGCGACGTTATTTGTCAGTCGCCAGGACTACTGGGTGAATAACATCATTCCACTGCTTCATATCCTGGAACAGATGCTGAAAAATCTGTCTGGGCAGGGACTGGAGACATGGCGACTACATCTCGTGGCCACATGAGTCCGGTGGAACTGAAATGGAGGAGGAGGAGGAGACATTGGAGCAGAAGCATTGCTGGTGAAATGTGTGGATTTTCTACCCAGGTGACAAGAGAGGAGCAGCAGGAGCAGCTGGAGGAGGTGTATGGAGATGAGGAAGACGAGGCAGATGACCCCCAAGCACCGTGGCAGTATACAGTGGAAATGGAGGCAAGGAGCCCCTCGGAGTCACTTGTGCAGATGCCCGCAGCATGCTTATTTGCCTGGCTAGTGACAGCCGAATAGTCGGCATCCAGCAGAGGGATGACTTCTGGCTCTCCAACCCTATTGGACCCTCGCTACCGTCCAAAATGGGAGCCTTTTTCCCAGCTATTGAGAGGAGGACAAACTCAAATACTATAGGGAATCCTCCGTAATGAGTTGGCTGCTGCCTATGTGCGGCATCGTCCCTCCTCTGACAGGTCTGACCGGGGGGTTTTCTCAGCGCTCACGTACTACTGCCGCGGCTGCTGGGGGAAGCTGGGGGGGTAGGAGCAGTACCAGCTCCATCAGTAGTAACCTAAGTCTGGAGTCACTGATGAGCAGCTTCCTTCACCCGCCTAGTGAGGAGGGCAGTCGCCAGCAGCAGCAGCAGGACCTGGAGCAGTCCTGAACCAACAGGTGGTGGCCTACTTGGACAGCACTCTGCCACCTCAGTTAGAAGATCCGCTGGACTACTGGGCAGCCAAACTGGATGTGTAGCCGCAACTTGCCGAGTTTGTAGTGGAGAAGCTGTCCTGCCCGGCCAGTAGTGTGGCATCAGAGCGGGTGTTCAGTGCGGCGGGGGCCATCGTTACCCCAAGGAGAACCGGCTTGTCCACGGGAAATGTGGAATGACTGACCTTTGTCAAGATGAATCAGGCGTGGATCGTCCAGGATTTCCACACACCAATGCCTTAAGCGTCAGACTACATCAGCCATGTCGCCTCACCCAAACTGTGAGAAATGAGTCTGGGTTCAAACTACCTGCCTCAGCCACTATTCTGATGCCGCCACCGGCCTGATGCCACACATCTGCTGACAGTTTCTCCATCTGCCTACCACCATCTTTACCAGGGACTGGTATTGCCACCCACTTCAACACTCTGTCATTGTGCCACTCTATGACCTCATGCTGCTGCTGCTGTTGCTGTTGCCGTGACATCCACACTGTGTCATTGTGCCACTGTCTGACCTCATGCTGCTGCTGTGGCTGCTGCCATGTCCTCCACACTGTGTCATTGTGCCACTGCCTGACCTCATGCTGCTGCCGCCGTGACCTCCGCTCTCAGTCATTGTGCCACTCTGTGGCTTCCTCCTGTTTTGCCACCTCCAGAATGTCATTGTGCCACTGCCTGATCTCATGCTGCTGCTGTCGTGACCTCCACACTGTGTGATTGTGCCACTCTGTGGCTTCCTCCTGTTTTGCCACCTCCAGAATGTCATTGTGCCACTGCCTGATCTCATGCTGCTGCTGTCGTGACCTCCACAATGTGTGATTGTGCCACTCTGTGGCCTAATACTGTTTTGCCGCCTCCAGAATGTCATTGTGCCACTGCCTGATCTCATACTGCTGCCGCCGTGACCTCCACACTGTGTGATTGTGCCACTCTGTGGCCTAATACTGTTTAGCCGCCTCCAGAATGTCATTGTGCCACTGCCTGATCTCATACTGCTGCCGCCGTGACCTCCACACTGTGTGATTGTGCCACTCTGTGGCCTAATACTGTTTGCCGCCTCCAGAATGTCATTGTGCCACTGCCTGATCTCATGCTGCTGCTGTCGTGACCTCCACACTGTATATTGTGCCACTCTGTGGCCTAATACTGTTTAGCCGCCTCCAATGTCATTGTGCCACTGCCTGACCTCATCCTGCTGCCGCCGTGACCTCCACACTGTGTGATTGTGCCACTCTGTGGCCTAATACTGTTTTGCCGCCTCCAGAATGTCATTGTGCCACTGCCTGATCTCATACTGCTGCCGCCGTGACCTCCACACTGTGTGATTGTGCCACTCTGTGGCCTAATACTGTTTAGCCGCCTCCAGAATGTCATTGTGCCACTGCCTGATCTCATACTGCTGCCGCCGTGACCTCCACACTGTGTGGTTGTGCCACTCTGTGGCCTAATACTGTTTTTCCGCCTCCGAATGTCATTGTGCCACTGCCTGATCTCATACTGCTGCCGCCGTGACCTCCACACTGTGTGATTGTGCCACTCTGTGGCCTAATACTGTTTTAGCCACCTCCAGTATGTCATTGTGCCACTGCCTGAACTCATTCTGCTGCCGCCGTGACCTCCACACTGTGTGATTGTGCCACTCTGTGGCCTAATACTGTTTTGCCGCCTCCAGATTGTCATTGTGCCACTGCCTGATCTCATACTGCTGCCGCCGTGACCTCCACACTGTGTGATTGTGCCACTCTGTGGCCTAATACTGTTTTGCCGCCTCCAGAATGTCATTGTGCCACTGCCTGATCTCATACTGCTGCCGCCGTGACCTCCCACACTGTGCGATTGTGCCACTCTGTGGCCTAATACTGTTTTGCCGCCTCCAGAATGTCATTGTGCCACTGCCTGATCTCATTCTGCTGCCGCCGTGACCTCCACACCTGTGTGATTGTGCCACTCTGTGGCCTAATACTGTTTTGCCGCCTCCAGAATGTCATTGTGCCACTGCCTGATCTCATACTGCTGCCGCCGTGACCTCCACACTGTGTGATTGTGCCACTCTGTGGCCTAATACTGTTTAGCCGCCTCCAGAATGTCATTGTGCCACTGCTGATCTCATACTGCTGCCGTCGTGACCTCCACACTGTGTGATTGTGCCACTCTGTGGCCTATTCCTGTTTTGCCGCCTCCAGATTGTCATTGTGCCACTGCCTGATCTCATACTGCTGCCGCCGTGACCTCCACACTGTGTGATTGTGCCACTCTGTGGCCTAATACTGTTTTGCGCCTCCAGAATGTCATTGTGCCACTGCCTGATCTCATACTGCTGCCGCCGTGACCTCCACACTGTGCGATTGTGCCACTCTGTGGCCTAATACTGTTTTGCCGCCTCCAGAATGTCATTGTGCCACTGCCTGATCTCATACTGCTGCCGCCGTGACCTCCACACTGTGTGATTGTGCCACTCTGTGGCCTAATACTGTTTTGCCACCTCCAGAATGTCATTGTGCCACTGCCTGATCTCATACTGCTGCCGCCGTGACCTCCACACTGTGTGATTGTGCCACTCTGTGGCCTAATACTGTTTTGCCGCCTCCAGAATGTCATTGTGCCACTGCCTGATCTCATACTGCTGCCGCCCTGACCTCCACACTGTGTGATTGTGCCACTCTGTAGCCTAATACTGTTTTGCCGCCTCCAGAATGTCATTGTGCCACTGCCTGATCTCATGCTGCTGCTGTCGTGACCTCCACACTGTATCATTGTGCCACTCTGTGGCCTAATACTGTTTAGCCGCCTCCAGAATGTCATTGTGTCACTGCCTGACCTCATCCTGCTGCCGCCGTGACCTCCACACTGTGTGATTGTGCCACTCTGTGGCCTAATACTGTTTTGCAGCCTCCAGAATGTCATTGTGCCACTGCCTGATCTCATACTGCTTGCCGACCGTGACACTCTCACACACTTGTATTGTGCCACTCGCTCTAGTGGCCTAATACTGTGTTTAGCTAGCCGCCTCCAGAATGTCATTGTGCCACTGCCTGATCTCATACTGCTGCCGCCGTGACCTCCACACTGTGTGATTGTGCCACTCTGTGGCCTAATACTGTTTTGCCGCCTCCATAATGTCATTGTGCCACTGCCTGATCTCATGCTGCTGCTGTCGTCACCTCTGAACTGTATCATTGTGCCACTCTGTGGCCTAATACTGTTTAGCCGCCTCCAGAATGTCATTGTGCCACTGCCTGATCTCATACTGCTGCCGCCGTGACCTCCACACTGTGTGATTGTGCCACTCTGTGGCCTAATACTGTTTAGCCGCCTCCAGAATGTCATTGTGCCACTGCCTGACCTCATGCTGCTGTGGCTGCCGCCGTCACCTCCACACTCTGTCACTAATGTTGCCACCTGAGCTATCAGCTTGTTTTTTTCCAGCTGTCGCTGCCATGACTTTATCAGGCTACATTCCCCCTTCAGTTTTTTGGTCAGTTATGCCCTCTTAAGTGCCCAGGGAATTTTATAGTGAAGCGATTCTACGAGCGGCGGCAGTCATCTGCGTGTCATACTAAAACACAACATTGGATGAAGACCAAACCAAGCTCCCTCTGCATATTTAAGCATGGCACAACGTTCTACAGCACCCTGCAGGCTCTGTGCAGCCTGGAAATAGCTGCTTTTTAACGCGATTCGTGCCGAAGTAATTCGGACCGAATTTATTTTTGTCGGAAAATTCGGCGAAGTGACCGAATCGAATTTTTGAGAAATTCGCCCATCTCTAGTTATAGTACTTTTTGCACAACTTGCTGATCTCATAACAAGGAGCTTAATGGCAAAATTCACAAGAGATGTTTGATCCCTTAATCACTCAATACATTTAGGGATCAATTTGAATTGGGATTTAAACAGTCCTCCTCATCATGTTCAAATTTTGAGATCATGAGACCAAGACAACACCTTACAAGTGGCCACTGGGCTTAGAGTGTCATAGAGTGTCAACAGCAGTTTGCAACAGAGATATAGAGAGAATGGAAGAATCACAGAAAGGCAAAGAAGTGGGCGTCCTTTGACTACATCACACACTAATGCCCTTCGGAACTGGATGATGAATGCTACAAGACTCCAGCCATGTTTAAGGGAGGGAAAAGACAACCAATAGTCATGTCAGAGCATTGGTAACCATTTACATCAGTGTGGTCTGCGTATTAGATGACCGTCAAGGTTACCTAACTGGTTCCTGGCCTGGCTGATGAATAGTGCTCTTCTTGGCATCTCCAGCATTGTTTGCGGCCATCATTTCTGCTTAGAGTGAATTGACTTTAATCGCTGAACAAGCACATGATGATTGTACCTGGTGGTGTGGTCAGGTACCCCAGCAAGTTATCTATCATACAGACCATGCTGTAAACAATAACAAATGGTCTGACGTGACACTTGGTTGCCTCTCAACTCCCTTAAATTTGCCTGGAGTTGTGTGGTATTTGTCATCTGGTTCAGCAGGGCATTATTTACAATGTCATCAGTGTGTGATGTAGCGAAAGGACTTCCACTTCATTGCCTTTCTGTGACTCTTCCAGTCTCTCTGTATCTCTGTTGCTATCTGCTGATGACACTCTTGAGACACACTTGTAACGGACAACTAGGAAGTGGATCCTATGGACCACCGCAAGTGGTGGTGTAAGCCACATCAGGAGGTGCAGTCTAAGATACCTCCTGATTTT
This sequence comes from Phyllomedusa bahiana, assembly GCA_025379985.1. NCBI lineage: Eukaryota > Metazoa > Chordata > Amphibia > Anura > Hylidae > Phyllomedusa > Phyllomedusa bahiana. The sequence goes on along the minus strand of JAODAL010013652.1, from coordinate 5,661 downwards.
CACCAGAGCCCATCACAAGGCAGGTTGGGCTTGTGTGGTGGGATACACCCAGGTTGCTACCCGTAAAGCCACTTACTTGCGATGGTAGTGGGGGTGCAGCATGGTACACAAATGGCAGGCAAACTCGTAGTCGGGGACAGGCAGAAAGATCAGGACTTTCAGCAGGCAAATATGGTCAGTGGACAGAGGCAAGTGTCAAATACACAGCAGAAATAGAACTTAAGGAATGCTTTTTCTATGACACGGGAGCACATGAAGTGGCCAGAGGATATAGGCTCAGCGCCCAACAATTATCCCATAACCAGCACGCTGGCCCTTTAAATTTCACTGAGCTTGAGTTCACGCCCTAGGGAATGCAGGGAAACGAGTGCGGAGAGGTGAGTATGGGGGAGAAGATGCTGGGGACAGAGATATACAAGTGCAAAAGCGGCCTGACGGACACGTCGCCACTCATAACAACTCAAAGCTCAGTGGTCACTTCTGTCTGAGGGTATCATGCTTGAAGTCCCTTAAGGGCGAGGTACAGTTGATCAATTGTGAGATGTTGTCTTGGTCTCAAGATATTAAAATGTGAATAGCATGATGAGGAGGACTGTTTAATTTCAAATTGATCCCCTTCATATCCTTGCTTCCAGCTAGCACTATAGGTTCTTTATGTTTTGCCATGGTTTCAAAATAATGTATTTAGGTTTGTGGATATCACATACTTTTAAAGCGGGTTAGTGATTCTCTTTGTGGAACTCCAAAAAACATTTAATCTCCCCTTTACAGTACCATTTCCTTATCTTTAAATCAGAGATGTCAGTTAACTCCTTCTCACCGTGGCCTATTTTTTTTGTATCACGTTCGTTTTTCCCTCCTCGCCTTCCCAGAGCCATAACTTTTTTATGTACTTTCTAATGGTGTTATTTATCTTACCATACAATATATTGGAAAACTGCAAAAAAAAATTGTAAATGAGGCAAAATGTGAAATAATACATACTTGCGCCATATTTACGGGAGTTTTGTTTTTATGGCGTTCAATCTTCGGTATAAACGATATGTTATCTGTATTCTACAGGCTGATATGCATCCAGCAATTCCAAACACGTAGAGTTAGGCCCCGTTCACACGGCTTATTTGCCGACGGATTGGCGCCGTATTCCGCGCCGGATTTGCGCTTCAATACGGCGCCAATCCGTCGGAGCCCATTACGGTAATCCACTGCTCTCATTGAGAACAGTGGAATCCGTCGCTCCTCCCGCTCGGCAAATCCGTCGGGCGGGGAGAAAGTGACATGCACATTATTTACGGCGCGGAGGCGCCGTAAACAATGCATTGTCTATGGGGCCGGGAGCGGCGCCCCCGCCGCGCTCCGGCCCCGCCCCCGTCCCGCCCCGTATTCACGGCGGATTTGTGCGCTCAATACGGCGCACAAATCCGCCGTGAATAAGCTGTGTGAACACGGCCTTATCGTTATGTTCTGGTACCATAAAAAAATGCAAACATTTTCTATTTTTCACATTTTTGCCACGGTGCCATTTTCTGCGACCAATAACTTTTTGGTACTTCTACCTACGGACTTGAGTACCAGTTTGGAATACATGAGACTTTTTTCATCAATTTTCTTCCAGTTTTAGAGGACATGAAACTACCAAAAAAACGCAATTTTGCCGTTTAGAATTTTTTTCTTGTATGGTGTTCAGCATACGGGATAAATGATGTTATATTGTAATAGATTGGACTTTTTGGAGGCGGCGATACCAAATATGTGTAACTTTTTTATTATTTCATTTTTATTTGTAAAATGGGGAAAGGGGGAGGATTTTAACTTTTAATATTACATTATTTTTTTACACATTAAAACATTTTCTTTTACTTTAACTGAGTCCCCTTAGGGACTTCACCACTAGGGGGTGCAATTGTTTTTACAGCCTAATGCATTGTAGTTAGAGATGGGCGAATTTCCCGAAATTCGGTTCATTCACTTCGCCGAATTTCTCGGCAAAAAATAACTTCGTTCCAAATTCCTTCGGGACGAATCACATTAAAAAACAGCTATTTCCAGGCTGCACAGAGCCTGCAGGGTGCTGTAGAACGTTGTGCCATGCTTAAATATGCAGAGGGAGCTTGGTTTGGTCTTCATACAATGTTGTGTTATAATATGACAAGCACATGACTGCCGCCGCTCTTAGAATCGCTTCACTATAAAATTCCCTGGGCACTTAAGAGGGCATAACTGACCAAAAAACTGAAGGGGGAATGTAGCCTGATAAAGGCATGGCAGCGACAGCTGGAAAAAAAACAAGCTGAGGGCTCAGGTGGCAACATCAGTGACAGAATGTGGAGGTGACAGCGGCAGCCACAGCAGCATGAGGTCAGACAGTGGCACAATGATATTCTGGAGGTGGCAAAAACAGGAGTAGGCCACAGAGTGGCACAATGACACAGTGTGTAGGTTACGGCAGCAGCCACAGCAGCAGCATGAGGTCAGACAGGGGCAAAATGACATTCTGGAGGGGGCAAAATCAGGAGTAGGCCACGAGTGGCACAATGACAGAGTGTGTAGGTACCCCAGCAGCCACAGCAGCACATGAGGTCAACGTGGCACAATGACACAGTGTTGGTCCCCGGCGCAGCCACCGCAGAGCATGAGGTCAGACGTGGCAAATGACACAGTTTGTAGGTCACGGCAGCAGCCACAGCAGCCATGAGGTCAACAGTGGAAAAATGACAGATGTGTAGTCACGGCAGCACCACGCAGCGCATAGTCAACAGTGGTACAATGACAGTGTGGAGGTCAGGGAAAGCAGCCACACAGCAGCATGAGGTCAGACAGTGCACAATGACACATTTGGTGGGGTCCCGGCACACCCAAGCAGCAGCATGAGGTAACAGGGGCAAAAAGACACAGTGTGTGGGTCACGGCACACCCCACAGCAGCACATGAGGCAGCAAGGCACAATAAACATTCGGGGTGGAAAAAACAGAATGGGGCCACAGAGTGGGACAGTGACACAGTGTATAGGCACAGCACACCCCCCAGCAGCAGCAGGGGGGTCAGACGTGGCACAATAAAATTCTGGGGGTGGCAAAACGGGAATAGGCCCAACCAGAGTGGCACAATGACACAGTTGTAGGTCACGCACAGCCACAGCAGCAGCATGAGGTCAGACAGTGCACAAGACACAGTGTGTAGGTCACGCAGCACCACCCGCAGCATGGGTCAGACAGGCACAATGACATCTTGAGGTGGCAAAAACAGGAAAGGCCCAAGTGGGACAGTGACACAGGTGTAGGTCACAGCAGCAGCCACAGCAGCAGCGGGGGGTCAGACAGGGCACAATGACATTCTGGAGGTGGCAAAAACAGGATAGGCCCACAGAGTGGCACAATACGAGTGTGTGGGTCAGGGCATCACCACAGCAGCACATGAGTCAGACAGGGGCACAATGACAGAGTGTGGAGGTGGGGGCAAACCAGCCCCCGGGTAAAGAGGGTTTGGGTGGCGAGGAGAAACTGTCACAGATTGTGGCTCAGGCGGGGGGGGCATCAGAATAGTGGCTGAGGCCGGTGTTTGAACCCCAAATATTTTCTCCCCCATTTTGGTGGGGCGAATGGCGATGTAGTCGACGCTTAAAGGGATTTGGTGTGGAAATCCGGCCGAATCCACGCCTGATTCATCTTGACAAAGGCAGTCATTTCCCCATTTTCCCGTGGACAAGCGGGTTCTAATTGGGGTAACGATGGCCCCCCCGCCCCACTGAACACCCCTCTGATGCCACATCTGGCCGGGCAGGGCACTTCTCCACTGCAAAACTCGGAAATTTGGGGACCCACACATCCCTTTGGCTCCCAGTACCACGGATCTTCTAACTGGGGGGGCAAGTGCTGCCCCCAAATAGGCCCCCACCCGTTGGTTCTGTCGCTCCAGGTCCTTGGGGGCCCGCGCCGCGGGGGACGCCCTCCTCACAGGGGGGTAAGAAGCTGCCATCATGACCTCCGAATTAGGTTCTACATGGGGCGGTACTGCCCACCCTCCCTCCTTCCCCGGGAGCCCCGGCAGATTTCGTGACGCTGAAGAACCCCCCGTTTTAGACCGTAAGGGGGGGAGAGCCGCACATAGGGAGCGGCCAACTGACTACAGATTTTCCCCAAAGTAAAATTTTAGTTTTTCCTCCCCCCTCAAAAACTGGGAAAAAGGCTCCCATTTTGGGGCCGGGAGCGAGGGGCCCAAAAGGATGGGAGCCAGAACATCCCCTGCCGGGTGCTGACTATTCGGCTGTCCTAGCCCGCAAATCGCATGCGCGGGCCCTCTCACAAGTGACCCGAGGGGGGCCCCCCTCCAATTCCACGTATACGCCCGGGCTTGGGGGTCACTACCTCATCTTCCCATCTCCCTCTACCTCCTCCCGCGCTCCTGCTCCTCCTCTCTTTCACCTGGAAAAATCCACTCATTTCACCCAAAAATTTTCTTCCCCCCAAATTTCCTCCTCCCCCCCCATTTCAGTCCCCCCCGGACTCATGTGCCGCGAGATGTAGTCGCCACGCTTCCAGTCCCCGCCCGGGACAGTTTTTTCAGCATCTTTTCCAGGACATGAAGCATGGAATACGTTTTTCATCCCGAACCGGCGACTGACAAAAATGGGGCCCCCAAAGGGCCCTAAACAACGGCAGTGTCACGCATGGGCCACTGGCTGCACAAAGTTACACAGGGGATACCCTGCCCCGCCGGGATCATCAAAAAAATCGTTAATGGCCTTTCCTGTTCATAAGTGGGGTCCAACATGTCAGGGTGGAATTCCAAAGGGTTTGGGAAAAATCGCAAACCCGAGTGTGTTGGGGGGGGGCCCTTTTTGCCCCTGCAACTCAGGGGGGGTGCCTGGCTTTGTAGGAAAGGATGAAGTGCATGCACAGTTTTTTCCCGGCCATTTTTAGAATCTCTAAAGATGGTGGAAGACCTTCAGGGAACCTTTTTACAAACCCGATTGAACACTGGCCATCAGGCGCATGGACCATCCCTCCTCGGGGCAGCGCGGACACCATGTTCCTCCCAAAGTCCCTCACCATGGTTTTCCCTTTGCAGTTGGCGCGGAGAAAACCACACATCAATTTCTTGCTGCATACGCGGAGTTTTCCCCCCCTGTGTACTTTGTTCGCCCGGGCAACCAGGGTAGAACGCGTGACACCGCTGTGCCCTACACATGTGGTATGATGGAGCAGTACTTGGGAGGGGAGATGGTGGTGGTGGGGGGAGGGGAGGCGGCGGACATTGGCGCAGGGGCCGCATTTTTACAACGTGGAAAAAAGCGGCTCTCCCTGTCCCCAAATTTTGGTATGCCTGGGGCCCGGAAGCACATTCACCCAATGGGCCGTAAAGGACAGTACGGCCCTGACCTAGTTACAGCTCCCGACTCCGCGCTGCCGGCACCTTGGACAAAAACCGATAAGCTCAAGGACTGACCCCCTTCTGTTCAACAAATTTTTTGAAATGCGGTACTTTCCCTTTTTTGGAAAAGAAATTACGGGGTTGGAAACCCCCATCTAGACTCGGCACAAGCCATTTGTTCCTGAACGGTGCAGAGTCCACCATTTGGAAAAGGGAGGGACTGCAGCACCAACAACTTGGACAATACAGTCAGCTTCTGCAACCCCTTTAAAAGGGGGACCTACTGTTGTC
>JAODAL010013651.1:0-90394 GCA_025379985.1 Phyllomedusa bahiana | reverse complement strand
GACCCACTCCCCAGCAATAATGTGATTTTGCTTAGGGGTTTTTATAGCTGTATTTCTTCACCGTCATAGCAAAGAAGAGCCGACTCTTACCGTCCTCCTGTTTGTTGGAAGGTTTCACATACATGGCGTTGAGTGGGAACCCTGGTTCTCCTGGAATGGGGAAGCTTGTAATTCCCAGAGTGTACATTTCCTTTTCTCCCTGTCCTCTAGAATTACACTGGTTCAAAAAGATACAAAAAATACATTTGTTACCTAGATAATGAAATTTCTTATTAACTTCATCCCTCTTCATGATGACAGTACAGAGCAGGAATGAATGTACACATGAATGGAGAGGAGAGATCTGACGCATCGCTATCCAGGGCTGATGTGTTACGGTGGCAATGACTGTATAAAGGTTCCACACTAAACGCACTAAAAATCGATCCGATGAACTAAAATCAATCCAAAGTTTACTACATGGCGAGACATATATACTTTATTGTATCCATATAGTAGAATGCAGCAGTACAAACTTTGTATGAAAAAATAAAACCAGCTAACGCGTTTCCAGCTAAGATAGCTCTTGGTCATAAGAGCTATCGTAGCTGGTTTTATTTTTTATACCAAGTTTGTACTGCTGCATTCTACTATATGGATACAATAAAGTATATACGTTGCAAATGAGTGCTGGATTGGATGTCGTCCAAATGTGGACGAACGGTAACAAGCCGTAAGAAAAAAGGCAAAGCCAAAAGCTAAAAGGTGAGCCACATATTGAATTTATATATTTTTGTACATGGTGACAATAAAAATTAAGGGCGACATGTATGATTTTTGGCGCCCAGACGCCATTTTTTATTTTTTTTTGCATGCATACATTAGAACGTGCCTGAATCTATGAACCAGTTCTACTGCGGGTCACAGATTTCTAGCTATAAGTCAACACTTCTGGCTCAGGTAGACCACTTTTAACGTGGTCTACCTGTTGCAGCAGTAATGCGCCCAGTTTTGCCATCCTCCTGTCATAAATGTGTAGAATCATACGGATGTGGTGCGAGACGCCTCCAGAACGCCCCCCGATCTCAAATACATTACAAAGTGCCACGGGCACCTGATAATGCGCCTAATTTTGGAGTGTGTGTCTGATTATAAATCTAGAAAACAGGGCTGTGATTGTTTTTGGGATGAAAGGACGCACGTACGTACATGTCACCCTTAAAGGAATTATCTCACTACATTGATTCATCTTACCTCAGTGCTCTTTTATTTGTTTCATTTTGAATTAAGGGGTGTGTTTACAGGCTTCTATTAGGCTGCAGTAGAAGACAGGTCTGTAGCTATAGCAACCAGTGCTGGCAGCTTATCAGGAGAGATCAAACAGGTCTTTAGATATAGCGACCTGAGGAGCTGATGAAGACCATACAAGAGGGGATATCTCAGAATAGTAGAACACTGTTAATGGACATATATTGCAAAGTGACTTGTTTTTGCACGATCTTTAACATAAGAAGCAATCCTTGTAGTGAGACAACCCCTTTAATGCATAAGTTATACCAGTAAATCATTTCAGCAGATATGAAACAAAATATGGCAGAAGTCGAAGGGACAACCTTTGAGTTCTGCCGTGTATTTTACGTGTTTCACTGCACTCTTAATTGCGTGGATTACCACCACCCAATAAGGCTTATCCTCATTCTATGACCTGATGCATTTCCACACTGAATGCACATGAAAAATGCATAGAGCATGGACTCACTCTCCTGCTTTTTTACGTTTTGTGTGTCACCATTTAAACTCATGTCACACTTTAGATATATTTTTTTATGCACAATTTTTTCACATCAAAATGCATGTAAAAAAAACACGTGAACCCGGGGCTGCTGTAAAAAGCATTAAAAAAGTCTTTTGATTGAAAATTCCTGACATATCTGACAAGATAACATACAAGAGAACAATTACAGCGGATCATGAGGCACACAGATTTCCTGGGTAGTAGAAAATAAACATAAATTTTTTGGAAATTGTGATTAATAACACTGTTTGAGATGGGAGATAGTGCTATGATTATTATCCACTTAGGCTCAGTTCACACTTTGTTTTTCAGTGTATTACAGGTATCTGTCAGGGTATTGGGGGGGGGGGGGGAGGTACCATATCAATTACTTTGACAAAGAAACGGCCAGCCCATAGACATTTGGACTATTTGGACTACCTTTGCTCTACTTCCCGGCAGTATGGCAGATATGAAAATTGTCATAACCTAGAGTAAGTTTTGACCACTTGCATCTGCTACATTTCTAAAAGTCATGGAACCCATTTAAGGTCCCATTAAAGGGGTTGTCTCACTACATTGATTCATCTTACCTCAGTCCTGTTTTCTTGGTTTCATTTTGAATTCAGGGGCGTGTTTACTGGCTTCTACTAGGCTGCAGTAGAAGCCAGGTCTGTAGCTATAGCAACCAGTTGCTTGGCAGCCAAATCATGAGGGGATTGAACAAGTCTGTAGCTATAGCGACTTGAGGAGCTGATGCACAAGAGGGGATATCTCAGAATAGGTAGGACACGGTTAATGAACATATATTACAAAGTGACTTGTTTTTGCAAGATCTTTAACATAAAATGCAATCCTTGTAGTGAGACAACCCCTTTAACATATTGACTGCAACCCCTATTCGTGGTATCTATCAGCATACCATACAAATTTATCCTGAAAAATACTGTGGCCGGGCTGTGACGGGGCCATAGACTTCTATAGCACACACATAGTCCTAATTGGACTACCCTTGCCCTATTTGATGAACAGGTACGGTTTCTGTACTAGAAACATAAACATGTTCTAACGCACTTGTGTCCAATACACCATAAACCATATAGATAAAAATCGGCAAGTATAGTCCAATTCGGACTACATTTTCACTAGATGCACAACCAGGATACATTTTTATGGTATACTGCTGGATACCAAGAACAGGGACCGAAAACACTGCATGAATGTGGCCTCGTACAGATAGAGTCGTACATCTCATATTAACCCATCAGGATTTTAAAGGCAAATTTCTTGCAACTTGTTACACAATTATCAATTAGTATATGTGCTATTAGATGCAAAGTCTCACCTTTTGCAACTTTTTCAAGCACTCAGAAATATAAAGGGTGATATAAATCAAAGTCCGATCAGCTTCATTCTGAGAAATGAGAACATAATAACAGATGAAGGGCAACACGGTACAAAACTATTACAACTTTATTAGTATAACTAGTTACTTGCCTTGATTTCATAATTTTTGAAGAACACGTTGGCCTTGAAATAATAAATAGCTTCATCAATAATATCCGTGTCCTTTGCTGGAAAAAAAACATTATGAAAGTCATTTCTTATTAATACAATTTTCTACGGTGCAATATGAATATTAGCGTGACAGATGCTGCTATTATGTGTCATCTTCTGATTATGTAAGCACAGTTTAAGTCAAATTTTACAAATCATTCTAATTCTAGCAAAAAACAATATCTGTTGCTTCAAATGGCAAGGTCCTGACAAATTGTATGAGGATGAAACAATTTAAAGGATGCTACTGTCTGCAAAATGAAGGTTGGAAAAGCACCACTTTAGCTAATACCATTGCCACCATAAATGGGTTGCTTGCCTTATACAACCTTATTAGGACATAAGGATGCCTCAAAATGTAGGTCTTCCTCTAGAAAAGTCAGCTTATCCATGCATCTATGTCTAAAGAGTTGACTACTTTTCCAAATTGCCAAAAACCGACCGAAATCAGACAACCTATTTTAGGTTTTATAGAAGTTATAATAACAAATGTTAAAGGGTTTTCTCCTACAAGGGTTTATTTTTATGTCACTTTTCAATATGTGCCATTTCCATGTCCGTGTTCCTACAATCCCTTTGTATGGCTGCATCAGCTCTTCAGGTCACTATACTTTCAGAAAAAAAAATCACTGAAAAAAAAATTAATTTTTTTATTAAAGCTTAGGCGGGTATATCCTGGCTGCCGCTACCTCTCATCTTTTTGAGGGCACTGATCCCCCATGAACCCCCAATCCTTTACGGGGGGAAACGCGTCGGATAATATGGACGATTTAGAGAGACAAAAGGATAAAGGGCGTATGATAAGCTTTTATGAGATTTCTAATGTATCCTAATCTCCAGAGTGGGGTTCTATGATTCCTTACTATTTACCTATTAGGGGCCCCTTATAGTTACAATGATTTATATTTGCTCATAGTCAACGGACCAATTTGACTGGATAAGGTCTCCCGGGGTTTTTTCCCGAGTATTAACGGAGCGCCGTTTAAAGAGGATTTCAAACCGGTTTTTATATACCCCAATAGGTCTTTGAGGATTGGGTAGGGGAGTCTATAGGTGGGGGGGGCCGACCCTTTCGGGACGATTACCCATGATTCAGGTGGTTGTAGGGACTTTATAGGGATAAAATTTCCCCGTGTAGTTTTTTTGTAAAAATATAGGGTGTAAGGGGGGTAGGTGATGTTTTTAAAATTTTTTATATTTTTTTTGGTTAGAAAAAAGGGTTTTTTTAGATATAGAGTTTGTTGTTTTTTGTTCAGTGATTTCACTATAGCTACAGACCTGTTTGATCTCTCCTGATAGGCTGTCAGCGCTGGTCGCTATAGACCTGTTTGATCTTACCTCATTGGCTGCAGGCACTAGTCGCTATAACTACAGACCTGTTGTCCTCAGCAGCTTGTTACGCGGGCCCGTGTAGTCATAAAGACCCCCTGAATTCAAAAATGAAATTTGAAAAATAGGACTAAGGAAAAGGAAAATTTGCGTAGTGCACAACCCCCCTTTAAAGCCAAGTTCACATCTGCATTGGGTCATTTGTTGTGAATGGAAGACACAGACACTCCTGAAATGGAAATTAACTGATGCCAACTGTAGTATTCGTTTCACGGATCATTTAAATGGATCAGTTTTTCTTTTTAACCCTTAAAAAGGGTGAAATTCCTTTCTACATCCGCAGAACAAATAACGGATCCATCAAACAAACTTACAAACGGATAGCCAACCGTTATTCTCCAATCACCATTGACTTCAATGTAAAAAAAACCAAAAAACTGAAGGGTCCTGTCAGATTTCCGTTTTAGTTTCTTTACAGAAAAAAAATAGCACAGCGGACCATGTTATTTATTCAGTCAAACAAACAGAAATCTGACGGAGCAGAGCCGAACTGATGCCAACTTAAAAGGGTTGTCTCGCTACAATGATTGGGTTTTAATTAAAAGATCTTTAAAAAAAACAAGCAGCTGTGCAATATATGTTAATTACAAATGTCCTACTGATTTTGAGTTATCCCTGGTAGTAGGAGTGCATCAGCTCCTCAAATCACTATAGCCACTGACCTGTTTATTTCTCTCTCACTGGCTGCCAGTGCTGGTAAGGTCATCAGCATCTCAATACAGGTCGGAGCACAGAGACACTCCTGCACAGTATGGTAATGTTCACACGGCTTATTTCAGAACGTATTTACGTCGGATTTCCAATCGTAAATACGTTCCGAAATCAGTTGCAAATAAGTGTCACTAAGTGTGGCACGTATTTGGCACTGATTTCCCGACGGATTCACAATCCCCATTCATATATGGGGTGAATCCGTCCGGAAATAAGTGACATGCTAATTGTTTTTCCGGACGGATTGCGGCCGCAATCCGGCACGGAAATACGTGTCGTCTGAACGACGACACATATTTCCCATTAAAATCAATGTAGAACGGCCTGTTACTTATTTGTAACCGATTTCGCAATGGATTTACTATCGTAAATACAGCTATAAATCCGTTGCGAAATAAGCTGTGTGAATGAGCCCTATGAGGCCACTTGTGATGCTTCTGTAGGCTGATCTGTGGTCAGTACGATGTGACAGCAGTGAAGTGTGTTACTATAATCATGATGTGTCTGTGGAGCTTTGACTATACTAATAGAACAAAATCAGGGGGGGATGGGGAACGGTTCATATCCCTCCGTGATCTTCTGTTTTTATGACACTTCGTGATTATAGTAACACACTTCACAGCTGTCCTGTGTCTGTTCTGATGGGAGGACAGCACACAACAGTGTTTGTTGTTGCTTGAGATGCACAGTGCAGCTGATTCAGCAGTAAGCAGCAGATTTAGGCAGGCACACACAGAGTTAACCCTAGCAGCACACCCTCCCGCTGCTGTATAGAAGTTACTTCAGTCGGAGGAAGAGGGCTGTCTGTGTGCCGTCTGCTACTCTGGATTTTCCATGATCTAGGACGGGCAAAGTAAGGTTTATTACTTCTTTCATCCACTGTAGTAAGTGGATGAGGTACAACTTTCAGCAGGAGGCATAGAGCAGTAAACTCTCATGTAGTTTGAATAGAACACCATCCCAATGCTAAGTCTGAATGACTGAGAGTTAGAATCGGGAGCGAGCACCAGGGTGAATACGTAGGTGCAGGAAGTGGGAAAGGGGGAGGAGCAGAGGCAGACAAGAAGCACACCCCTGAATTAAAAAATCCTATGGTGCCAGACACACTGAGGTAGGCTGAAAACCTATAGTGAGACAACCCCTTTAAAGACTCGACAGATATGTACATGGACAGGCTAGATAGAACGCATAAAAAACCTTCACTCGACAGCTATGAATAGGCATCCGTTTCTTAGTTTTTCTCTCTCCCAAACAGAGCAGAATAACGGGAAGCAAAACGCTGATGTGAATGAGGCCGAGGAGTTTTAAATGGTTTCTACCAATAAAACTTTGTTCCACAATGTCACAATTTAGCTAAGCTGTACTGAAAACATTTAAATAAAGACTTCTTCTATGGCATAACGTGTTAAATATTCAGACCCTAAACAACATGTTTAATTACATTTAGATAAGAATAAATCTTTTAACTGTTAGTATCTTATATACAGCACAGTGCTGACAGGGACCACCAGTCTGTGGAGTGACTAGTTATAAACATGTTCTGTATGTTACTCCCCGTGCAGCAAGCTGCGACTCGCCTCCGTCCTGTAGAAGGAATGTGAACTTACTTTCTTTGGGGGCAGGTCCTTTGAACTGGCTTCTAATCGGCAGCAATGCCATGTTTCCAATTAGTTTGGTGTCTTGTTCCATTAACAGAGAATGGTAGGCCTATAACAAATACACGCTTTTGTTACAATGGGGCACCTTACTATGGTTATAGCATCAGAAATGTATCCAAAATGCAGCAAAACATAGAGCATATTTACTGAAGATATATTACTTATGTTTTTGGACACTAATGAACCTCATCTGACAAGGGAGCTTGGCTTAGCCAAAAGTAGACGTGGAGGACATAGCCTAAATATGCTGAAAAATTGAAGTGCAGAATTTTGGTGCAAATTAAGCCAGCTTAAGAGCCGTTCACACGGCTTATTGTAGGGACGAATTGCAACCGTATTGCGCGCCGTACTGCGCTGTAGTACGGCTGGAATCCGTCCCAGAGATTACGGTAATCCACAGTTCTCATAGAGAACTATGGATTCCGTCTCTCCTCCCCGCTCGCACAATACGACGAGTGGGAGAAAGTGACATGCACATTATCCCGGCGGGATACGCGCCGTGGATAATGAAAGTCTATGGGGCCGGCGGGCAGCGCCCCTGCCACGACCCTTACTCAAGCCGTAATTGCGGGCGAAATCCGTCCCGCAATTACGGCTTGAATAAGCCGTGTGAACGGGCCCTAACAGTTGGTCTACAAAAGGCTAGACAAGATTTTAAAACTGCATGAGTTACTGATAAATTTTGTGCATCTTTAGATTCTTTGGTCTACGGCTGTGTTCACATGACTTAAAATGGGACGTATCACGCGATCTTTTCTCTCGCGATGAGCAGAGAAAAGCCCTTCCCCTTCACTTGCACATATTCCGTCTGAATGGCTTCTGGGCGGCCCGCAGGCGGAAAAAAAACGCCAGGCGGAAAACCCGTGCAGTGGGGACTGCTGCACATGTTTTCCATAGGAGCCTGTTGTGCTTGTTTGCGGCTGGTTTTGCAGACTGCCTGAAAAACCAGCCGCAAACCTGTGCCTTGGGGACATGCCCTTAATAGCTGAGCCATTACAGGGACAGGAGATGTTATCTCTTCAGTAAACACAAGGTTCATGTGCTGGGAGGACTGAAAACAATGGCTTATCTGTAATCTTGTTAGAGATAATTAGTTTTTCTCCAGAGTGAGGAAGTGGGTTCTGTCCATCCATGGGGTGACATCACTCAGTGCTCTGAGCTCCTCTAATCAGATAATAGAGTTATAGTATGGTAAGCAGTCTCTTATCTTATGATTTAAGTAAAATCTATTGACCAATGTATTACGAAAAAGTCTTCATTTAACTGTCCCTTCATGCTGAAAGTTAATCTTTGCGGTGAGAAAACCCCTTTAGGGAGCATATCGTGGTCATGCTTAGGTAAACACATCCAAGTAATAAGAAATAATATTATGCAACTGGAATGGCTGAAAGAAGCATGCACACATAGGCAAGTTTTTGATTGTTTTCCATTTCAGTGCAAAAATATATAAGTAATGTATTTCACTGGTTGAAACTGATCATTATGGTTAGTGTTGCGCTTCAAATTCCCGTCAGGACGGTTCAGCCTGACCTGAACATTGGGCAACCAATTGGCAGATAGCAGGAAACTCAGGCAGCCACTAGTCAGCCTGCCAGTCAGCAGGAAAAAGGAAGTGTACTATTTATTGAATGATACACTTTCTTTTTTCCCATTTGATGGGCAAGCTTCTGATTAGTTGTCCAATTTTCCTACAAGCTGCTGATTGGGCCTATTCAGCCTTTTAATGGAAACAATCTGAAGTGCAACAATAATTATGGTACTGAAGGCATAAAAGATCCACCTGGGAAACAGGGAATTTTTCACTGTGTGCACATGCAAAGATAACAGTGAACTGTTACCTACACCGGTTGCTGAGGTGGTTATGACAGCAGCTGTTTAGGACCTGTGCTGCCACCTTCTATAAACCACATATGAATCTCCAGGGACCACAGGTGAGGATTTGGGGGTTAACACATCTTTAATGTCAGTTGGGTTTTTAGCCTTTGTATATTGTCATTTTAGAGACTGACATAATAGCAGATTTAGTCATTCGTGGTCATGATGGATGTAGAGTGAAGACAGATCCGACATGTTGAATGTTTTCATCAGTGCCCTGGGACAGGTAGGCAATGTTCACACGGCTTATTGCCGATGAATTGCGGGGACAGATTTCGCCCCGCAATTACGCCGGCAGCCGTGCAGGGGTGTCGGGGGGCCGGCAGCTCCCCGTCCCCATAGACACTCATTATTCACGACGCGTACACGCCGTAAATAATGTGCATGTCACTTTCTCCCCGACCGGAGGATTCGCCGAGCGGGGAGGGGAGACGGAATCCATAGTTCTCTGTGAGAGCAGTGGATTACCGTAATGACTGGGACGGATTTCAGCCGTACTGCAGCGCAATACGGTGCACAGTACGGCTCCAATCAGTCCCAGAATAAGGCGTGTGAACGAGGCCATACAGTGTTTCCTTTGGGCCTCAGCCATCACTTCCCGGTACACATACTATCCTGCATTCAGTGCAACAATATTTATGGTACTAAAGGCATAAGAGAGCCACCTGGGAAACATAAGGAATGTTTCACTGTGTGCACATGCAAAGATAACCGTGAACTGTTACCTACACTGGTTGCTGAGGTGGTTATGACAGCAGTTTTTTAGGACCTGAGCTGCCACCTGCTACAAGACACCTATGGATCCCCAGGAACCACAGGTGAGGATTTGGGGTTTTAAGGGCATCTTTCATTTCGGTTGAGTTTTCTCCCTTTGTATAGAGTGTCACTTTGGAGATTGACACAATAGCAGATTTAATCATTTGTGATCATGATGGATGTAGAGTGAAGACAGATCTGATATGTTGAATGTTTTCAGAGCTGTCCATATTGCTTAATGGTTGCTCGCTTATAACACTTTCAATAATCATTGTTCTATTAAATTTCTCTATATCTGGGTGGTGCACTATCTAACCTGCAGGACAATTTGGGTTTTATTTTTAACCTCTTGATATACAAATTTTTCTTTTTTTTTAACAAAGTAAATGTGGACTAGATATCACCTTGTATGATCATAGTAAATTCTGCACTTCAGATTAGGGTAAATTCTGGCAGCCTGTGGGAAAATTGGGCAACCAATCATAATCCTGCCATATAGACAGGAAAAGGCAGTGTATGATACTCCAATTGGTTGCTAGATTCTCTGAAAAGCTACCCAATGGTTGCCTAGAATTCAGTTGTCCTGATCCGAATGTGAAGTGCAACAATAATAGATCTTTTAGGTGGGTGCTGATCTGTGGTTTTACAGGTAACGTGCATTTATCATTACTTTGATGAAGAGGGATGCTTTATTCTGTGGTTTGGGTTCTGCAGGACACAGTGCATTTATTTTGTAGGTTCACCATTTATTGGTCACAAGTGGCAATTGTCAGACAGCGCCTTCCCCTCCGGGAAACCAAAGGGAGAAGTGCAGTGTACATGTGGCTGTGCAGGAGCACTACACACAGGGTTACGGGGCATGTCTCCATTTTTTAATGGTGTCGTACCTTCTTTCTGTGTGAAAGAAGCTAAGAACAGCCCTCACAGTGCGGAGGCCTGAGAGCGGGAAGATAACGTATGACCCCCCCAATGTTATATAGATGTAATGTTAATCATAGCATGGAGGGGTCACATACAGTGGGGAAAATAAGAATCTGATACACTGGCAATTTTGCAAGTTTTCCCACCTACAAAGAATGAAGAGGTCTGTAACTTTTATCGTAGGTACACTTCAACTGTGAGAATCTAAAGAAAAAATCCAGAAAATCACATTGTATGATTTTTAAATAATTTGCATTTCATGGCATGAAATAAGTATTTGATCCCCTACCAACCAACAAGGATTCTGGCTCTCACAGGCCTGTTAATTTTTCTTTAAGAAGCCCTCCTACTCTGCACTCATTACCTGTATTAATTGCAACTGTGTGAACTCATTACCTGTATAAAAGACACCTGTCCACACAATCACACTCCAACCTCTCCACCATGGCCAAGACCAAAGAGCTGGCTGAGGACACCAGGGACAAAATTGTAGAACTGCACAAGGGTGTGATGGGCTACAGGACAATAGGCAAGCTTGGTGAGAAGGCAACAACTGTTGGCTTAATTATTAATAATGGAAGAAACACAAGATAACTATCAATCTTCCTCTGTCTCGCCTTGTGGGGTAAGGATAATTCTCAGAAAGGTCAGAGATCAGCCCAGAACTACATGGAAAGACCTGGTCAATAACCTGAATAGAGCTGGGACCACAGTCTCAAAGATTACCATTAGTAACACACTATATCGACATGGATGAAAATCTTGCAGGGCATGTAAGGACCCCTTGCTCATGCCAGCACATGTCCAGGTCCGTTCACCAATGACCATCTGGATGATCCATAGGATGAATGGGAGAAGGTTGTGTGGTCAGATGAAAATGAAATGGAACTTGTTGCTCTCCGCTTCACTGCTGTATTTGAAGGAAGAAGGACGAATACAACCCCAAGAACACCGTCCCAACCGTGAAGCATGGGGGTGGAAACCTCATACTTTGGGGGTAGTTTTTCTCCAAAGGGGACAGGATGACTGCACCTTATTGAAGGGAGGATTGATGGGGCCAATAATCTCCTTCCCTCAGTAAGAGCCTTGAAGATGGGTTGTGGCTGGGTCTACCAGCAGGACAATGACCTGAAACACACAGCCAGGGATTCTAAGTAGTGGCACTGCAAGAAACATTTCAAGGTCCTGGAGTGGCGTAGACCAGAGGTCCCCAACTCCAGTCCTCAAGGCCCACCAACAGGTCATGTTTTCAGGATCTCCCACATAATGCACTGACAATAATTAAATCACCTGTGCAATGCTAAGGAAAGACAGAAAACATGACCTGTTGGTGGTCCTTGAGGACTGGAGTTGGGGACCCCTGGCGTAGACAGTCTCCAAACCAAAACCTATTTGGAAATCTTTGGAGGGAGCTGAAACTCAATGTAGCCCAGCAACAGCCCCGAAACCTGAAAGATCTGGAGAAGATCTGTATGGAGGAGTGGGCCAAGATCCCTGCTGCAGTGTGTGCAAACCTGGTCAAGAACTACAGGAAACATCTGATCTCTGTAACTGCAAACAAAGGTTTCTATACCGAATATTAAGTTCTGTTTTTCTATTGTATCAAATAAAAATTAAGTATTGAAAGATCATACAATGTGATTTTCTGGATTTTTTTCAGATTCTGTATTTCACAGTTGAAGTGTATGATAAAAATTACAGACCATTCCTTGTAGGTGGGAAAATGTAAAAAAATCAGCAGTATATAAAATACTTATTTTCCGCACTGTAGATGTGCACATAGAGAAAGCCACATCCTGTTCCTGTTTTGGTCGGGCCGCCTGCATCATCAGTGTCCATATTCTAGTGCTGGATCTTCTGTCGGAGCTAGAACCTGTTATTAGCAGAAAGTCAATGTAAATCCTGATAGTATCCAATGTCCAGATGTTTGCAGCAATTTCCAGGTAGGTTCCTGCTCCTATTGGTTCTGTAGTGCAGCCTCCTGAGTGCACCCCCCTGTACATCTAGATTCACCCATGCAGAGGGTGAGGAGCCTGGTCACCCAGCTTTACTACAGATAATCCAAATATTTGACAATCACCCCCCCTATAAGAGCGGGGCTGCGTGAAGATTTGTCACAGTGATCACCAACCTGTAGGACTACAACTCCCAGCATTCCCTGCCAGCATGGATGACTCCCTCCCCTCTATGTGGGCACAGAACATTAGGCTGCCGGCTCCCCGGGGCAGCGTTTCCGCCCCATCATTCCCCGGTAGCCATACTATCCTGCCCCCAGCGCACTATGCAATGACAGCAGCCGCCCACCTACCGGCATGATTGTAACGTAGCAGGACGCGATCAGTTCACCCGGTGCTTGCCCGACACTTCCGCTGTCCCACCCTAGGCGTCAGCAGCAGGAAGTGATGGGCGGAGGTTCTGCGTGTGACCGCTGGGGGCAGCAGAGCGGCGAACACGACTGAAGGGAGGAGGCCTGATGGGGTGATGAGCTCGTCCCTCTGCAGCACAGAGGACGTGGAGCTGCAGCTATGGGGTCCTATAAGGCTGGTCACGTACACAGAGATCATAGCAACCACTGAGCACATGATGACAGCCGAGAGCAGGGCTCTGCAACATCGGCCCTCCAGCTGTTGGGAAACTACAACTCCCATCATGCCCACTGGTATACATTATATAAATGCATGATGGGAGTTGTAGTTTTCCAACAGCTGGAGAGCTGACGTTGCAGACCCCTAGCCTAGAGCATCTACACCGGGCCTGTCACATCTCCTGACCTGTCTGTTCAATTCTGGAGCTTCTAGAAGGCCGGGTTTACACTGCAAAAGTCAATGGCGTCCACAATCTGATGGCATCTTAACATTCCCATACCACGGTCGGTTTTCAGATTTGCTGGCGGCGTAGTTCATTGACTGTATGGGAACCCGATGGCAACCTCGTGGGAGATCCAACAGGTTTGAAAATCCCCTGGAATCTGGCGCATTTCAAAACCGACCGGTAAAAATCTGTGCTTTTTTGTTTTTGCCATCTGTGGGGAAATGGTTACAGGCGGATTCTTAATGCTGAATTTGGCAAAAATCTGACCAAATAAGAGAGCTGTGTAGAGCTAGCCTAAGGGTATGTCCACAGGGCAAGGGTTTTCAGTCAGTTTTCGGATTTAAAAACAGACTGGAAACCATCCCCATTGACGTCAATAGAAAATCCGAGCTATAGACTACACAGCCCGGATTTTCTGAAAGTCGGATTTCAAATCCGAAAACTTGGAAAATGCACTGTGCAATGCTTAATGGAACACCCAAATTCATAAACTGCGGACAGAACTATCCTACAAAACGTTCAAAATGCAAGAAATTACCAGTTGGATTCTTTAACTCCTTAACATAGGTACGTCCTGGTGGCGTTAAAGAGCTTCGCAGCGCGATCCCACTACATAGCCACCGGGTCTTAGTGGCTAATTTCAGCTAACACTCGCCAGTTACAGCGCGGGATGGAGCCGCCGCCATCTCACGCTGTTTAACCCCTTAGACACCGTAGCAAAGATGGCCGCAGCATCTAAATCAATGAGAATCGGGACATCAGTGGCAAAATCACGGGGCCCAGATCGCTTAACATGGCAGCTGGTAGCCTTGTGAAGGCTTCCATCGCCACTATGTTTCCTGTTTTACTACTTCCTGCCCCAGGCAGGAAGTGGGGAAACCGCCATCTTTGTTCATCCTATAATACAATGCATTAGGCCAGTGTTCCCCAACTCCAGTCCTCAAGGCACACCAACAGGTCATGTTTTCAGGATCTCCCACAGAATGCACTGACAATAATGATATCACCTGTGCAGAATGCACGGACAATAATGACTTCACATGTGCAATGCTAAGGAAAGCCAGAAAACATGACCTGTTGGTGTGCCTTGAGGACTAGGGTTGGGAACCTCTGCATTAGGCTGTAGAAATAATCGAGCCCCCTAGTGGTGAAGCGCCCTAGGGGACTCAAAGTTAAAGTAAAAATGTTTTAAAGTGTAAAAAGAAAAGTATTAAAAGTTCAAATCACCCCCCTTTTGCCATTTTACAAATAAAAAAATAAAATAATAATGAAGTTACACATATTTGGTATTGTCGTGTCTGAAAAAGTCCAATCTATTAAAACATAACATCATTTATCCTGTACGCTGAACACCGTAGAAGGAAAAAAAATCCAAATGGCAAAATTGCATTTTTTGGGTCATTTCACATCATCTAAAAATTGAAATACATTTAATAAAAAAAAAGTTGCATGCATTCCAAACTGCTAGCAATAAAAAGTACACTTCAGCCCTCAAAAAGTGCCCCTCACTCAAGTCCGTAGGTGTTAGTACAAAAAAGTTATTGGTCGCAGAAAATGGCGCAAAAATGTTTGGAATTTTTTCACTTTACCAAAACATAACGGAAACTGTACGTTTGGTATTAGCAGATTCGTATCAACCTGTAGAATACAGATAAAACATCATTTATACCGAAGATTGAATGCCGTAAAAAAAAATCTCCCGCAAACATAGTGCAAGTACGTTTTTGTTTTTTTTTCACATTTTGCCCCACTTAAATTTTTTTGCGGTTTCCCAGTATATTCTATGGTATGGTGAATGACACCATTAGAAAGTGCATCTTGTCCCGCAAAATAAAAGCCCTCATACGTCTATGTAGGTGGAAAAATAAAAAAGTTATGGCTTTTGGAAGGCGAGAAGGAGAAAAGGGGTTAATCAGAATCAGCGTTTTGTCAGTGCCGTGTGGCCGTACCTGAACTTTGTGTTGTGCTGTTCCTGTTAATCCTTTGCAATTACTGAACCAGTCAGATGAGTGTTACCATTCCAGTTAGTAAAAGGGAGTGTCCCGGTATGCACTATTAGCACTGTTAGGCGGGGTTCACACGGCTTATTCACGCCGTAATTGCGGGACGGATTTCGCCTGCAATCACGGCGTGCGTACGGGGGCGGGAGGGCCGGCAATAGACTTTCATTATCCACGGAGCGTTTCCCGCCGGGATAATGTGCATGTCACTATTTCGCTAGCGGGGAGAGGAGACGGAATCCATAGTTCTTTATGAAAACTGTGGATTACCATAATGACTGGGACGGATTTCAGCCGTACTTCGCGCAGTACGGCGCGAAACACGGAAAGAAATCCGACCCACAATCAGCCGTGTGAACATAGCCTTAGGGCATGTTCACACGCCGTTTTTGGACACGTTTTTGATCTGAAAAACACATTCAAACATGCAGGAATGCACCCTATAGTTTTAAATATGGTGTCTGCTGTGTCTTTTGGATCAAGAATTCATGCCATTTCTTGGAACGGATCCGAAACAAGCATGTAAAACACACTGCACATTGTTAGACGTATGTTTGGGTCTGTTTAGGGTCTGAGAACACGGATCCAATCACACTTCTAAAAACGGATCCAAATACGCTTTGTGAACATCCCTTTAGGGAACGTTCACATGGTGTATTGCGGTGCATATTACACACGCCGCAATAGGCCGGGTGTTTTAGAAGTATGCACTGGCCAGCGCATACTTCTAATTCACCCAGCTTTCAATACACGTCAGGGGAGACGGACATAATTCATAGCGCTCTGTGAAAGCTAAGAATTACCATAATTGTGGGGCGCATTTCAGGCGTTTTGCAGCGCAATTACGCTGTGTGAACATACCCTAATAGGACAATGTCTAATCGGAAACACCCTTAACACATTGGTAATGAATTTGAAGGAAGAAGGCAGCTAAGGCTCAGTGCACACTGCATTTGACCATCCGTCAAAACATGTGCGTTATAACGTATACGTTAAACGTATGACAAACGTGCACTGTTCGGAGCATACGTTTTTGGTTTTTTTTACTAGTTATTCTACTGGCTGTCACTCGTTTTTCCTTGCACTATGATTGGGTAGGTTTGTTCGTATATTTTACAGATACAAACGTATACGTTTATGACATGGGCACAAACACAAGGATCCGTTTTCCATTGACATACATTGTAAAAAAACATATACTGCAGCATATACTTTTTTTTCAACAAAAAGTGACGCGCCCTGTTCCTCCAACCGTTAAAATTAAATGCATATATGATGGAAAGTGTAAAAATGGGCAAGTTGCACATCCGTCCACCTTTGAGTCAATGTAACGCATCCGTTCTCCCTTATCCATCATCCGTTCAAAATAACGACCATATGTCAAAACGTGTACATTATAACATATACGCCAAACGTGCATTCTTTTGAGCAGACATTTAACATGTTTTTTTTTTGTTTTTTTTCTTTTTAAGTAGCTTTTCTATGTGCTGTCATCCTTTTTTCCTTGCAATCTGATTCACTAGTTTTGTTCATATTTTTATAATGAATATAAGCATATATGTTTATAACATAGGCACACAAACTAGGATACGTTTTCTATTGACATACACTTTTAAAAAAAAAAAGTATACTGTAACATACATTTTTTTTCAACTTGAAAAAGTGCAGCGCCCTGCATCCTCCATCTGTTTAAATTAAACACATATTTGGTGGGAAATGTAAAAACGGACACAATGTCAATGTATGCTGCACATCCATCCACCTTCCTTAGTCAATGAACACGTTAACACATATGTTTTTCCGTGTGTCAGGATGGATCTGTTATCAAAAAAAACGTAGTGTGCATCAAGCCTAACCGGGGAAGCACATGATATACAGACCTAAGGAAAGATGCCCCAGAATAGTTATTTCACGGGGAAGACTAAAATTTACTAAAATGGACAAGTTAGCAGCAGTCATGTGTCCTCTAACTGTATAATATATAAACTAACAACCAATTTGTGAGATATAGTATGAGTCGGTGTAGGGGTGAGACAAAAGGTACAAAGTGCTTGGTTTACACAGTGGTCCAGGAATGTTTCATAAATACTTTTTAGTACACAGAAAAGTAGATGATCCTTCCACCAAGACAGGACATCTATATACAGGGAAGTGCCTGCAAGTGCCCAAGTACAAGCAGTGGCCAGAAGTGTGTGTGAATAAGGGTATGTTCACACGGCTTAATTGTGGGGCGTTCAGTACGACCCGCAATTACGCCGTGTCTTCGGGAGTCGCGCTGATCGGCGTGTATTCCCATGACACAGGGAGGCGGGCAGCCCGCCTGCCCCATAGACATGCATTACTCGCGCCGCGAATAAATGACATGTCAATTATCTCCCCTCGCCTACAATGCGATCGTATTGTACGCCCGGGGAGAGGTGTAATCCATAGTTCTCTGAGAACTGTACGCTCCAAATACGTGGCGAAATGCGCCCCAAAATAAGCCGTGTGAACTTACCCTACAAGTGGAAGGTTAACAATTTTGGATCTTGGGAGGTCTACATAAGGGCACCCTTAAAACAATGCATTTGCCTGATCGTACAGGGTAGCATGTTCCAGAAAACTGGTGCAGCACGTGAAAAGTCTCGGAGGCGAGCATGGGAGGTTCGGATGATCGAGGCATTTAATCTAAGATCATTAGCAGAACACAAAGTCCGGGTAGAGTGGTAGACAGAGATGAGGGTGGAGATGTAGGGGGTGGCAGCACTGTGGAGAGCTTTATGGGTGAGAGTGATGAGTTTCTATTTCTAGTGCAATAACTGACACAGGGTAGAGGCATCAGTATAGCAGCTGGAAAGAAAGATGAGCCTGGCTGCTGCATTCATGACAGATTGAAGCGCTTACATAAAAGGAGACTGATGAGCAACAGGTTACAATAGTCAAGATGAGAAAGTATAAGGGCAACAATAATTCTTTGTTATATTTAGCTTAAATCCCTAATACCAATCGGCTGTGTTCAAACCCATCGGCTCTAGGCCTCATGTACATGACCAAACTTTAAACGTGCTTTCCATTGAAGTGGATGGGGACTCTAATGTATTTCCATGTGCCTTTTTATTCCTTACAGGATTTTTCATAAACATAAAAAAAATGTATGCTCCATCACATGTCACAATCATTGCATATGGCTTTCATGAACTGCTTTCCATGCATGTATAGGGTCATGGACTAAGCTTACATCCCTCATAAAATACACACTGTTGAATTTGGCTGAAAATCCACAGCAACATTTAAAGGGATGTTCCAACATTAGAAAATGCTAGTCTGGGCATGATTGAAAATAGAAGACAAGAATAATACTTACCTCCTGCGCACTGGTGTTCTGTTGCCATGGCTGTCCCGGTGATCCCGGCATTAGCGTTTAACGGTCATCGTTTATATTAGGGTATGTTCACACAGCTTATTTTGGAGTGCATTTCGCCACGTACAGCGCTTAAGACGCAGGGAAATGCGCCCCATAATTACGGTAATTATAGCTAACCATGGATTACACCTCCTCCCCTCGCGCGTACAATATGTGCAGGGAGATAAGCGACATGTCACTTATTCGCGACTCGTAATGCATGTCTATGGGGCCGGCAGCCTGCCGTGGGAGTACGTGCTGAACAGTGTGAGCTTCCAAAACACACGGTGTATTGCACAATACATTGTGTGAACATACCCTAACAGTTACAGCCATTCACTGGCGACAGCTATCCCATGCACATAAATGTTGCAGC
Organism: Phyllomedusa bahiana; assembly: GCA_025379985.1. Lineage (NCBI taxonomy): Eukaryota > Metazoa > Chordata > Amphibia > Anura > Hylidae > Phyllomedusa > Phyllomedusa bahiana. Next base: position 71,205 of record JAODAL010013651.1, on the reverse strand, counting down.
CTGTGAATGGCTGCACCTGTCAAATGAACTACCTGAAACTATAGAATATCAATATGTATGTAGCCATATAGAATTCTAGATCCAGTCTGATGGCAACTCTGGGATCAGGGGTGAAATCTTCCTTAGAGCAGATTGGTTCTTGCCTTATGGGGTTCAAAGCCTTTATCAGTAGGGAAGCTAGGCTTAAAAAACTCCTTATCTCCTTCCCTTCACCCACATTTTCCCCACCCTTGATTGAACCTTTTTCAACTGTACTATGTAACGATAAACACTAAAAGCCGGGATCACGAGGGCCGCGGCGGCGATTTAACGCCAGCATCCAGGACGTAAGTATGCTGCTTCTCTTTTATTTTCCATCATGTCTTGACATACTAACCAGCATTTTCTGTCAGAAAACCCTTTAACATACAGACTTGACCCCAGATTTAAGCTTTGCAATTCACAGCTATATCAAAAATCCGCAGTCAGCAGCAGAATTTTAAGAATTATGAATGAGGTTTTGAAAACTATTGATTTAAATTTTACTGCCCTTTTTAGGGGAGATACTGCAACAAATAAGCAATGTGTGAACCTAGCCTTTAAGTATGGACTCATATTCTATTGGTTTCAGTTACTTTTTTTTGGCACCTTTGGGTTGCAAAAGGCCTTAATCAGTCAGTAACAAGGGACAAAGGTACTAAAAATGTCTGGCAACCGTAGAAGGGATATACAAGGCCAGAGCAGATCTCATTTTGTTGAGTAATGGTTGTGTACTCACCTTTCTAATGACATGCCAATTCAGCTCTGATGGACAGTCTGGTGTTTGCTTACTTCCAGTTGGCATGTAAACCCCTTTCACCAATTAATTGACATCCCAACTGACAAGCTATTGGCATCCCTAGCAGTGATGTTGATGGTGAGGCATGTGGCCGCTGATGCACCCGGTGGACTGCAGGGGGTCATGTGATGACCAGTGGTATATAAAGACCCACCGGCCCACCAGAGCTTCTTGTTGCTAAGACAAGACCGTTCATGACACCCAATGTATTTTTAAAAATTACCTCTTATTCATTCATAAAGAAAAAAAATCTTCTGTACTGCACGATTTATTTTTTTTTCTAAAGTGTCAGCCATTGTTTATAAATCAATAGAAATCTCATGCTTACATGGATGCTTAAAAAAAAACTCACCATGACATGTACTACTTAAATACAAAGATGCATACTAGAAAAATAATTTTATTACAGAATTAAGCACATACAAGCCTTTTCCTGTAAATCGTGAAAATAACAAAATAGGCCTTTAATTATCCTGAAACCTTTTTGTACGTTTTACTTGTGGCGAGTTTATTACACATCAAATATATAACAAATACATCTGGAATTATGTCCTATTTAAAACTGCAAATGCAGTTCTATACATAAAAACTGCATATTTGTTTCTACAGTGGATTTTCCCTTTAGCAGTTTTTTTTAGCTCATTTATAGCAAACTAAAAGGTGATTTCTGTTGCCCTGTGCGAGAGCAAGATATGATAGAGAGAAGCTGAGCTCTGTGAGATATGGGCAAAAAGCAGAGTAAACACTGACAGGACTCCCAGGAGAGTCCTCCTTAACCTGCCTACATACAGTGTTTGACAGTTGCTCTGTACACACACTGATACAGATAATGCGGTCAATCACTCTATGTGGAGAGAGTAAGTAGGACTCTCACTGTCTCTCCAAGGAGTCCCCCGTCAGGATTTACTCTGCTTTTTACTCCGAACCTTTGATTCAAGTCACATAAACCCATATATCATGTAACTTCTCTCTATATTATATCATGCCCTCAGGCAGCATAAATGACCTGATGGGTTAGATTTATGTTAATACTAAATAGAAAGGGCAGGATCAGGATGTAAAAATGTTACAACCAAGATGCTGCACATATATACATAATAGTGCCCCGGTGAGGCATGTCACAGTGTATTTGTATATTATATGCAAAAAATAAGATATTTATTATGAAAACAGAAAAATAAATTAAGTGAAAAAATAATAAGGCTATGTTCACACGGCTTATTTCTGGACGCATTTTGCCACATATTGAGAGCGTACCCTGTTCTAATACGAGTGAAATGCGCCCCAATCATTACGATAATCCACATTTCTCATAGAGAACTATGGATTACGCCTCCTCTCCCCGCGTATACAATATGATCGTACTGTACGAGCGGGGAGATAACTGACATGTCATTTATTCAATGACAGTCCCGGGAGTACGCGCCGAGCTCTCGAAAACCTGACGTAATTGCCGGGGCGTACAGTACGCCCCGCAGTTAAGCCGTGTGAACATAGCCCAACATGACTAACTTTGACAAATCAGTCAATAGTTACCAATATCACACAAAATATGCATGCAGTAAAGCATCATTTTTCTACATCTGCAAATCTTTCTGTATATGCTGCCGACTTATAGGACACCATTGTGTAGGATGAATATTTTATCAAGCTAATGGCACTTTGGTTGTGTAATTGCCTCCAAATCCAGGGAAAAGCAGTCTCATCAGTGCAGGTGAACTACTACCTCTGCAATTACTGTGACACCGTGGAATCAGAATGAATTCCAAGTTCCCTTTATAATGCAATTATTGAGAAAGTTAACATCGCTATTCATCTGCTCTGTCCTGGAAGAATTCATCAAAATTCTGCGATTTATCTTCCTCTGTTTCCTGTAAGAAAATAAAATATAAACATGACTTTATAACACTGGTCTTCTAAATGTTGGTGCACTTTGATAGCAGGTAAATTTGGGAAGCCACATGTGGCCTATAGCACCTATTGCTGAAAAATGTATTTGTTACTTGTATTGATGTGCGAGTGAGCGCAAGAGCGAGTGATGCTTGTTATACAACCTGATCATTTGTGGATAAATATTAACGTTTATGCAAATGCTACATCTGAATTATGCCCTTCAACATGTGTTTGTTATCATTGATAAGGCAACTTAAAATTTACTTAGAGACTTGAGAGGTTGTCTCATAAAAAAACCTCTGAACATCTATCTTATTAGGATACATAGACTAAGAGCCAATAGCGGCTTGAAACGCGTCAGCAAATTCTACCTGTGCAATTTCCACGTTATGTATTACTTTTTGGCACCGTTAAAGGATCATACATTCCAGGACATGGAGTGCTGCTGTCCGTCTTTCGGACTAGAATCAAAGTTAAGGTACCCCACTCATGATTTCCCTTTATGAGCTAGTAAGGGGAACTGTTCTGTAAAACATGATCCCACTATGGCAGCCCCAGACAGTTTTATTTTTAATTAAAGCAGAAGAGAACAAACAAAATGAGGTTTTATAATAGTAAATCGTTACAGCATGAAGATATAAATCACACAGCTGATATAAATCAACAAGTATAACCAAGAGATATATCCGCAAGCATCAAGACCTATTTCCTCAATTAAATCAATCCAAAAAATGTACACTAAAACAACCATAAGCAAGACAAAGCCAAAAACAGAAGAAGAAGAGGTGAGAGGAGGATGAAGGCGACCATTATGATACGCAAGTAAGCTTTTATAGAGAGAGATTAACTATCGGCGACGTCCTAACACGCCAACGCCAGTTTTCTGGTCTATTTTACGCCAAAACCACTTTTGACGCCATATTCTTGTTGTAAATGAACAGTCGTACACCAAAACTAGGCGCATTATATGCCGGGTACGACACTTTGTAATGCGCCTAAATATGGTGCGCTGTGCACGCCGCCGCGCAATGCGCCTATTGAGGCGCATTACACATGTTGTGCACCTCCGTCGGGCAATGCGCCTCGATAGGCTCATTACATATACCACCAATGATATGCTATGTGGCGTGAGTTGCGCAATGCACCTTTTTTGACGCGATTCGCCTTTTTAGGCGCATTAAGTTTTCTATGCAAGGTATACCGGACGCTACTTTTTGCAAATGATCGGACTTTCTGACGCATTTGCACTGATTTAATGAGCATAAAACTGGCGTGGAAACGCCACTTCTCTGACATGTCGCCCTATGTGTCTAAAGTTTCTGGAAGTCATCCAGCAGTGAAAGTCATCAGACACCTTGAATAAAATCCAAGGCTACTAAGTGGTAAAGAAACTGGATGTAGTGTCGTCAGAAATAGCAGTGAGTTGCAGTGTGCAAGGATAGGTGTAAATTCACTTAGCATATGTTCTATGTATGTTTCTATAACAAAAAAAACCAAAAAGAACCTTAGTTTGGTTAAAAAAAAACTGCACATACCCTTGGCTCTTTAAACTCCAGGTCTTCCCCATATTGTATAGCAAAATCTATGTGTTGGAGGACAATGTTTATGCATTCTTCATCTGATCGGTCAAATGGTAGGAATCGAACCATGCTGTAGTCATCAATCTAACATAGAGAACAGATAAACAAGAATCATAAAATGTATTCAAGTTGCTTATATAAAACAAAGCTATATATCAACCTGGTTAACGACACACCCCAAGACAGATCTATGAGAGGTTAGCACAACCAAACTACTTTTGTTTTTTTCCTGACAAGTCAGACTAGTAGCTGTAGAGAGGCCCCAGAATAATAGCCCTCATTTACTAATGTGGTCGCATTAAAAAAACATGTGTCTTAAAATGCACCAAAAAGTGGTGCAATTTTGGCCTAAAAAAGTTCCTGTACACTGCTCGGAAGGAGGGCATAGCCTCTCTGTAAAGTGGCAGTGGCTACAATGTGACATGCTGCCAAAAATGTTCCGAAATTCTGACGAAGAAAGCAAGTAAAAAAAAAAAAAAAAAAAAATGGTCTAAATGTTAGACACCTCTAATGCTGCATCAATTTATCGTGCATTACGAGCCACATTGATAAATCTAGAGCATTTTTAGACTACTTGGCTACGCCATCTAATTTCTAGACAGCAATAGTAAATAAGGGCCAAAATCTTTGCCATAAGCTGTAGTATTCCATGGCAGAACTCATGCTAAAATACTAATTGATTTAACTAATCAATCTAGGCTCCACAAACAGCATGGATACAAAAATAAAAAAAAAAACGTTAACAGCGTTCTAACTTACCAATCCACAAATCGCCTTTGTCAGCTTCTTGAATTTCTTGCTTCTTAACTTACTTGTTGAGTCTTCAATCATTGAATACATGTCTGGGTCTAAAAATCTGTGAGCGGAAAGAGCAATGTGTTGAGGTACAATATAATTCCTCCAAATTAAGACATAGTATATTAAGAGATAAGACAGTTAAATCTCACTTTTCTATTTCTTTTTTAGCTTTCTTGCTCAATAAATCCATCTTGGTCATGATGTTGCACTGTGGTATTTCTAGAGAGACCATAGCACTGAGGGCAGCCATGACACCGGAAATAAACTGAAAGAGAGAAAACAGGAAACTAATAAAATGTCCCTCCGATTCCATTTAGTCGGTCATTAGACCTGCCAGCTAACTACACAAGGCCCTGAGTATTGTGTGCATATTCCAATTTATAAAGCCTGTGCCCCGGCAATTGTACTGCCCAGCATGCACCAGCATATCACTTTCTTAATTACTTAAAATATTTTCATACCGTGCACATAGATAGCCTATCAATAAGACTTTGACAAAGTGCAAGGCAGGAACACCCCTCTAATGACTAGGCTTGAAAAGACCTCAATGTCCAGCTTAATTTTTAGTTTTCATCAGTCATAACATTTTATTATTTAGTGACACAGCTGTGGGAGAAATTAAATTTTTGGCACAGTTTGAGGATACATATAAATTACTGTGTAATTAAATATTTTTAGTGTTTTTATACAATACAAAAGTGTTTTACTGCATTTGTTAATTATTTTTATACTATTCACATTTCACACTAAATAAGCTGTTAAATTAATTCAGAAGGTTATCATTGGCATGCTTGTACCTTATATCTAAAATACCAAAACCCCACAATTGTAGTGGATATAGAAAATTAACAGTTCCTCCCCAAAACCATTTTGGAAAACCCAAAGAGGAAAAATGGGCCTTTAAAAAAACCTTTAATATGTTAGAGTAATAAAAAACGTACTAAGCGACACACACCTCAAGACACACATGTGGGGCTAGGGACCAGTGGGTTGTCAGTATCCCTATAAGCCAAAGGATGGGAGACAATTAGCCCTAACTAGATATGTAACAGGAGAGTCGCCCCAATAAGGGCGGTCCTGCAGGAGCCTGCCCTGCAAAAGCCAACCCTAAATTATATCCTACAGGTCCTATCCTAACATGTTTCGATCCTCCTCAGGGATCGCATCAGGGAAGTAGGAAAAATCCAAAAGGAAGATGTCAGCAAAAAATAACTGGTGCATCAAAAATCAAAGTCCTCACGCGCTGCAACACATTACCCCGGCCAGATACACCATTCATATCAGATGCAATTGGGTTCAAAAAATTAAACCGCCATAGGTCAGGCATTTAATAAGTAATATACAAAACCGCGAGCATGGTGCAGGGGAAGTCCCACCCCTGTAAGGGTGTCCCAGCGTGGTCAGAGTGAAGGACCCCGGATTTTAATGTATTTTTGATGCCTGTACCTACCTCGCGGTTTAATTTAGTACCCAATTTGCATCTGATTAACTGGTGTATCTGGGTCCCATGATATATGTGTTTACGCGCGTGAGGTACTTTGATTTTTGTGACAGTTTATCTTTGTTTACATCTTTCTTTGGTCTGTTGTTATTATCTTCCCTGATGCGATCCCTGAAAGGGGGATCAAAAACATGTTGGGAAAAGGACTGTAGGATATAATTTAGGGTTAGCTTTGCAGGGTCAGAACCTGCAGGACCGCCTTATTGGGTGACTCTCTTTTACAAACTAGGTTAGGCTTAATAGTCTCCCTTCCTAAAGGGTTAAAAGAATAAGTGCACACCAATGGCCCTAGTCCAAGTTGTCTTGAGGTTGTAGTGTCTGCATTAGTACGCTTTTTTATTACTCTACACATATTAAAGGTTATGTTTTAAGGCCAATTTTTCCTCTTTGTGGTTTACCTTATATCTAAAAATTAGCAAAAAGAATAAAGTGAAAACAAATCATTATTTTTTACACACACACATTATATATATATATATATACACACACACACACATATACACACACATATAAAATTATTTGTTTTCCCTTTTTTATTCTTTTTGCAAATTTTTAAATTATTAACTTATAAAAAAAAAAAAATCCCACTGAGAGATACCCATTTTAAAACTTGATTTATAATGGGCTACCTATTCAGTACAGAATACAACATAAACTCATCAATCTCACCCAAAAAGCTCTCAACAGCGCTGCACCCCCCTAATCTCCACACTAATCTCTGTCTACTACCCTACCCGGTCTCTCTGCTCTGCTACTGATCTAAGATTACACACCTCACTCATCTGAACCTCCCATGCCCGTCTACAAGATTTCGCACGTATTGCACCAGTTCTCTGGAACATGTTACCCCATGTGATCAGGCACACTCACAACCCTCACAGTTTTAAGTGCGCTCTGAAAACCCATCTTCTTAGACAAGCCTATCAAGATCCCTAATTGTCAACCCCCCAAATTCTGTCACAGATTCGTCACTTCCTGCACTTAGGCACCCACAGGCACTTATCTGTATCTAGATGTATGGTTGGGATGGCAGGTTCATCCACTTTTTATGTGTACTACCCCATATTTATGTAACATGGCTGGACCATTGTAAACCAAGCACTTGTCACCCTTTGTCTCAACCATACACCCTAATAGATTGTAAGCTCTTGCGAGCAGGGCCCTCACACCTCGTGTCTGATTTGTACGTAGCTTTACAATGTAATGTCTGATTTGTCTGTGCTTATACCCTCTATATTGTAAAGTGCTGCGGAATATGTTGGCGCTATATAAATAAAGATCCCCTGTATGCCATTATATTATTCCCTGTGTCACGGGTTTCTGTTAGGGCGACATATACTGTACCCTTACAGCAGACTTCCTGCACAGACAACCCTGGGGTCCATTTCACGTCACCAGGGTTGACTGTAAAGCATTTCCCTGGGCTCTGATCAGGCCACTGGAAAACCCGGTGACTCAAGTAGACAAGAGAGCCCCATTAGATTATGCTTACGTTCGGTAATCAAAGGGTCCGATTTCTGCCAAAGTCTTAAACTACTCTAGAAATGGAGCAGTTACTTAAAACTCGATTCTTTGTGTAGTTGTGGTATAGGCAGCCCTCTTCCCCACTTCCCCCAGCATTGCAGTGACAGCATCAGACATTGCTGTCAAAAGACAGCGCATTGACATAAGGGGGTTAATATAGTGCATGGTACATTAAACAGTAGGAGGTCATCATTATCCTGTCATACAAAGGTTTAGGCTTACCCTTGCTGAGTTTTCACTATGGTGTCCATTGTTTTTATTTTTCCCACTGACGAGTCCAGTTCATGGACGAAACGCGTATGGGTTGTTACTGTTATTGTTTGTCACAGGGTGAGATTGAGGATAAGGTAAGGATTATTTCTGTGGGGTCGCCCTTTTCGGGGCATATTGCTCTGCTAAGGGATAGTTCCCTAGTAGGGACTTTGTAGTCCTTTACTTTATAGACATTGTTGGAGACATGTAAAAAAAATCCATCAGCGAAATCTGCTGCATAGTGAAGGAGTACTTCCAAAAACTGGATCATTATCAAGGTACCCTTGAGTGTCTCATCTGGTTATAGCTTCTCTTTGACTTTATATAGATCAGTTATAAAGCTAATAAGGCCGTGTTCACACGGCTTATTCCCGACGGATTTGTGCGCCGTATTGAGCGCACAAATCCGCCGTGAATAAGGGGCGGGACGAGGCGGGGCTGGAGCGCGGCGGGGGCGCCGCTCCCGGCCCCATAGACATTGCATTGTTTACGCCGCGTACGCGCCGTAAATAATGTGCATGTCACTTCTCCCCCCGCGGCGGATTCGCCGAGCGGGGAGGAGCGACGGATTCCACTGTTCTCAATGAGAGCAGTGGATTACCGTAATTGCTGCCGCGGATTGGCGCCGTACTGAAGCGCAAATTCGGCGCGGAGTACGGCGCCAATCCGCGGCAGAATAAGCCGTGTGAACGGGGCCTAAGACAGCAGAAGATGCTAATGTCACCTGCAGGTCAGGTTAAGACAGCATTAAAAAAAAACTCTTTGGATTTGTGTTTGGCTTTAAATCATACCTTAAACGATTCCACCATGAACTGAGAGTCAACCAGGAAAACTCCACAGACTCTGAACTCCCACTGCTGAAGCTGTTCTACCAGGTACTTCATAACTGGCAGATGGGTGTATAGTTCAATTTGACCTAGATTTATACAATGTAATTGAATTAGCAGCATTATAGCAATGTACAATCTTTTTTTTCTCCATTTAACAACTAAGTGGATTTTTTTTTTCTTTTACCAGATAATAAAGCCAGGCTCACATACAGACAAAACCTTGTCCACTTGTAGCATCCAAGTCTGTGTTCAGCTTTTGATACTTTTTTTTTTTTTTTTATTCAATTTGTGAACACAGTCTTACAGCAGAAGGTCCTCTGACTATTCACTAATAACATCTAATTAAAGGGGTTTTATCATCTCAAACATTTAGAGTATATTGTGCAACCTGCACTGGTCTGAAGAATGGTTCCCTAAATGAAGAAGTGGCCATGCTTGCACAGTTACTTCCCAGTCATTTCTAGGGAGTGCTGAGTACAGCCAAATGCAAGCACTCATATGTACTTAAAGGGGTTGTCTCACTTCAAGGATTGCTTTTTATGTTAAAGATCTTGCTAAAACAAGTGACTTTGCAATATACGTCCATTACCATTGTCCTATCTATTCCGAGATATCCCCTCTTGTATGGGCTGCATCAGCTCCTCAGGTCGCTATAGCTAAAGACCTGTTTCATCTCTCCTGATAGGCTGCCAGCACTGGTTTCTATAGCTGCACACCTGGCTTCTACTGCAGCCTAGTGGAAGCCAGTAAACATGCCCCTGAATTCAAAGTGAAACCAAAAAAACAGGACTGAGGTAAGATGAATCAATGTAGTGAGACGACCACTTTAATTCCCACAGAAATAACTGGAAGGTAACTGCACAAGCAAAACCACTTCTTCATTATGAGCCCAGACTTTCAGGGGATCATTCTCAAAATAATTGTGTGGGTTTCCACCTCTGGGAACCGCACCCGACGTTTATAGCATATCCTATTGATATGCCACTAATGTCTTAAATGATAAAACCCCTTTTAAATAATGTCAGGGCAGCAGGAACTGCCAAATCTGCTTATCAAGGGGAAGATATTTTATATGGTACTTTATGCATTACAGATAGGCTACTTGTGTAGCTGCTGTAGTAGCAAACTACTACTCCTTTAAGAGGATATACAAAAAATAAGCAATTACCCGGGCAGTCAAACAGTATGTAATCATCTTCAGTGTGGCCTAAGCAGCTCTCCAGCCAGTCAAAGTTATTAGCAAAATACTCCATACAATACACTAGTCCTCCGTTAGGACCAAATCGCAGGGACCCATCTTCCATCACGTCATCTACTTCAATGAGCTCTCGGATATCGAAATTGAGATGTAAAAGTGATAATATCAGGTATTTGCATGGTCGCATGTTTTTTTCTGGCCGAGCATGAATTAAATTTACAAGGGTTAACCAGTGACAACTAAAAAAATTCGGAAGTATAAGGCGAGGTCTACAAAGCGAAGTGAAAATGCCGCCCCAAAATCTGATGGCATTTTCACATGGTCGCAAAGCTTTTTTTTTTACCCAGCAAAAACAGCGGTCGGCTTTCAGACTCCCAGCAGCCCAGTACATTGTGGCTATGGGAATCCGACGGCAGCCCTACAGAATATACAACATGTTCTATATTCCGCAGGACGGTTTTAGAAGCCCTCAGTAAAAAATCTGTGGTGTTTAGACTACAGCACAGATTTTCTATTGAGGGCTACACAGCACAGTCAGATTTTCAGTGCATTCAAAATACTGAATCCGCAGAAAAAAAAACTTCCAAAATCCAGTGCTGTGTAGACATGGGCTAAATTATGTTTTCTGACTAATTAAGTAGATTTGCCGCAATTGATCAATTCCTAAACCCATCACTACCAGACTGGACATTGGTCTGACTGCTAATATTTCATGTCTATGCTATCTTTACACATACAGATGTTTCATATTCTCAGATATGGAAGACAAAGCAGTGATCATTGGGCAGACATTTTTTTAAACAGAGGAAAGCTCTGTTAACACAGCATTATGAATGATAACTGCTAATAACTATTGCAGCCGAGCAATACCTACTGTCATGGATCGGTTTCCCTACTGCTTCTATTGCCCATAATGGGGTCCACGGTGCACTGGTATTTATGTTGGACGAATGACATTGTACCCTTGCTCTTAAAGGAAATCTATCACCAATTTATTTTTCTTTTATTTTATTTTTTTACGAATTAAAGCCAGATACTGATAAATATTCTTTTTTTCTAAGGCACATATTTTCTGACTGTAGATTTTTTTTTTTTATTATTCTGTCACTGTAGTCTATGGCCAGCTTCACTTCAGCATATGGATGTTTTTCAATCTTTCTGTAGGTAATATATATAATTTACTCTGCTACTCACCTGCCATGACAGGATAGTCAAAGTATTCTGCAGCAGGATCCAGATTTACAACCTGAACCGACCTGTTGAGAGCCTCACAGTGCTGGACCATGATAGAACAGTATGTGCTCTGCAGCAAGACAAATATGGCAGAAGGATCGATTAGAAGGGTGGATTCAGACATCAAGAAATCTGCAGTGAAATTCTGTAACAAACCCCATTCTCTCTCAGTGGAAAAATTCTGCGGATTCTAGGCATGAAGCAGATTTTCATATCCACAGCATGTTCAATCCGATGCAAAAATGTAATGAATTTTAACTAATGATTTAATTCATCGAAACGTAATTAAGTAAAATCTGCAGCAAAAATATGCACCAAAATCAACAATAAAGTCAAAGCAGAATCATTGTGCATTTTCAGCTAAGATTGGTTCTGCTAGGTAATTTTCACATAATTTGTAAACGTAGCCTAAACATGCATATTTTTCGGCCTCCAAACTAAAATCTTAAAATACCAAATTTGCACCAAACCTAAATATTCTGGAAAAAAAAAAAAAAAACTTCAATAGGTGAAAAATCTGCAGCAATACATTTCATTCTGGATTTATTGTAGGTTTTAACTTTCTTATTGAATTTAATGACAAAATTCTGCAGCAGATCTACAATGTTTCTGCAAAGCAAATTGCTATGCTGGGACTATAAAATCTGCACTGAAATCTTGTCCATTTTATTGGCGTTGTGCCATGCTGCAGATCTTCTGCTCAGAAAGTGTGTCGTAAATCAACAGTGCTTCCACCCCTTATATATTTTCACACACAGTTCTTGTATGCAGATTCCAAGGTGAATTCAGCATCAAAATCCACTTCTCATTGATTTCAATGGGAATCTGCCTACTAGTTTAGAAGGCACAAACATTTCTGTTGTGCGTTTTAACTCCTTCCTGAGCGCTGAATCTTCCTATTGAAGCCAATGGGGTGCTAAAAATCTGCCCCAAATCCATGTCACACTTTATTTGGGGTGGCTTTGGAGCAGATCTGTACCACAATTTGTATTAAGTACCATTGGCAGAGATGGGCGAATTGATTCTAACGAAGTGTAATTCGTTTAGAATTTCAGGAAAACTTCGGTTCGCAACGAAGTCGAAGTTTGGGGGACTTCGCGTGAACGAAGTGTACTTTTGATTGATAAAATGGCTGCGAGCACATGGCGTTACATGGGGCAAAGCACTCTGGGAGGAAGAAGGGCATAGCCTGCATGACATGTGCCGAGATGAAGCCAATCCAGAGACCGGCGGGATTCTGTGACGTCACCGCACTATATAAGTCCGGGCGCGACGCTGGGAGCCATACCGCTCCCCACTGTACTGATTAGAGGAAGGTGCTGCCGTGGCTGATTGTGATAGCTCTCACTGAAGAACTGATTTTTATACAGCGATTTTTGGGTGGTGTCTCAGCTTGTCTCAGAGACTGCTTCTCTTAACATTCTATTTCTGATTTTGTGGGGTATTGGATCTGAAGTCCAATGTGTGTCCAATGCAGCTGCATATGCATTTTAATCCTATCTGCTCACAGCACATTGAATATCCAAGGGTGATCTAAGCCTGCTCCTGTTGTATTCATTTAAAGAAACAGCGTTTTTACAATACAAATACCACTTCATTTTTGGCTGCTCAATTCTTTTGCGCAATTTACATCCAGGGTTTAATTAAGCGTTGTTCTGCTGCTGTGGTGACTAAAATAAAACGTCTTTTTCACCGGCAAAAAAGACATTTTGCCTCTAGCATAATTCACAAGCGAAGGTTAATTACAAGTTTTCCTCTAGTTGTGTAGCGTAAAAAACACGCCATTGTAACACGTTACAAAGCTGGTAGTTTTTGGCTGCTCAATTCTCTTGCGCAATTTACATCCAAGGGTTAACTAAGTATTTTTCTGCAGTAGTACTCAGTAAAAGAATTGTTGTTTTTCACTGCCACAGAAGAAATTCTGTAGCATAATTCATATCCGAAGGTTAATTAAGCCTTTACATTCAGTAAAATACACAGAGTTTTTAAACGGCACATACAAGTCAATTTTTCCTGCCCATTTGTGGAGCGCAATTTATATCCAAGGGTTACCCAAGCTTCTTAGTGGGTTCATTTGGAGTCAAATACAGGGTGTGTATTTATCATATACAGATATCTTCATCAAACAGTGTCTGTACATTTTAGAACAAACAGTATGTCAGACAGAGAGGTGGCAGGCTCTGCACCTGCGAGTGGCAGAGGCACAAACATTCCTGGAACAGGCCCAGGTCGCAGCACAGCAAGGGGACGTCGCAGCAGGGGTCACTCATTGAGGCCACAACTGCCGCTGTCATCTAGCGGCCGTGTGTTGTTCAGCAACCCAAGGGTTCTTGATTGGTTGACTAGGTCATCCACTTCCTCCCAGATGACATCTGACAACCCCAGCCAAGAGTCGGTGGGATCGTCAGACACAACCCTTAGTTGGCATGGCCCGGGAGCGGGTCAGCGGCCCTCACCTGTCCTCAACCCGCCTCTGTCCCATCCGGTTCCCTCAGCCAGAGATCTACTATGTGGTCTGGGCTCAGCGCCACTATATAGCGAGGATGAACAATTTGAGGAGGGCAGTCAGCAGCTACTTGGCAGCGAAGAAATAGGGCCAATATCCCCTGCTTCTTACAGTAGGCGGCATAGTATAGATGTTGAGAGTGGCATGGAAGGTCATGTTGTGAGGGGTCAGCCTCTGCATACCAAGACCGGTTATGAGGACAGCAGTGACGATGAAACCAGGGTGGATAAAAATCAATGTTTTTTTTAAAAAAATCAAAAAAATCTGATTTTTTTGATTTAAATCGGATTTTTTTGATTTAAATCGGATTTTTTTCAATAAACTGCTTTTTGAGGAAAATATTTTACCATCCAAAGGTTCTTCCATCATGAGATAAAGCTGAGTTGTTTAACTCAGTAGAATAAAGGCTGTATATGTGTAACATTCACAATGCCATGCTCTTCCAGAGGTTTCTGTAGGATTAGTGGGCAGTTTCTCTCCTATATTATCACAGACGCTCGCTTTACTTACGCAGTTCTCAAAACTGAATTTGACTCCGCAGAGGTCCCAGCCTCTTCTTCACAGCAAAAATGTTACAACATGAACAGAGTTGAGAAAAAGACCTTAATCCTATTGTTCTACAAACCTATGAATACAGAATCAACCCCTTCAGTGCCAAGTCCAAGAAGTTAGACAATATGTTTCTGATTGTTTGGAGTGGAATAGATCTGCACAACACAAGAAGAATGTGAATCTAAATGTGAGGAGGAGGAAGGGCAAGCAGACAAGAAAATGAAAGTGAAACTTTGAGCACAATACTGCAGCATAGCCACAGACAGACAAGTCTGGATCTGTTTGTGTGTACGATCTGAGGTTTATTACATTCTTTCCTTATAATGGCAGCAGGCCGTAAAAGAGACCCAGTTTGGGAATATTTTAATGAAGCTCCTTCGCCTATCGGTAAGGCAGGCATGCGTGCAAAATGCAAACGATGCAACAAAGAGATGCAAGGCCTGGTGGCGCGAATGAGGCAACATCATGAGAAGTGCGGTGATGAAGATGACCAAAGAAACACTTCTGAACAGGCAGGATCTTCAGGTTGGTAAACATTTTTATTGAATCCTATTTCTAAAGACTGAACTGTCATGTGTGAGAAAAATTCTATTTCTTATTATTACTGCATGTTACTGTCATTTGGTACAGTTATGATGAAGAAAAACAAATATTCCTTTTGGGGCAGTGATGTGTTGTGTACAATAAGCAGAAATTGTATAAACAATAAAATAACAGCATTGACTTTTTTTGTTTAGGGGAATTCATGGATTCTGGAAACTATCCACCTCCAAGATCACCATCATCCTGTTCTACAGTTTCAGAGTTATCCATCCAGGATAGTGCTTCATTAGCAGCAGCATCATCATCAGACACCCACATATCACCATCACCCAAAAGGAAGAAAAAACCTTTACCTCCTGGAACCACCATAGATAGGTTTGTGATAAGAACTAGCAGATTAGAAAAAGAGTTGATTGATGAAAAAATTGCCCAGTTTATTTATGCAACGAACTCTTCTTTCCTTCTGACTGAGAACCCACATTTTATTAATATGGTTCAGTCACTGAGACCAGGATACAGTCCACCCAGCAGAGCTGATGTTGCAGGGAAACTGCTGGATCAAGTGTATGACAGAGAAATGGAGCAATGTGCAACAGCTCTGGAGGGTAAAATTGTTAACCTAAGTATTGATGGGTGGAGTAATGTCCACAATGATCCTATTGTATGTGCTTGTATAACAGAAGAAGGTAAAGTCTTCCTTGCACAAACAACTGATACGTCAGGAAATGCACACACAGCAGAATACTTACAAAAAGTGGCAGTAAAAGCTTTAACGACATGTGATCAAAATTTCTAATTTCTATTTCGCTGTTTGGTCAATGACAATGCTGCAAACGTATCAAGATGAGAAGAGATTTAGAAGAGCAGGGAGGGAATACAAAGCTGCTAATAACTTATGGTTGCAGTGCTCATTTGCTGCACCTCTTAGCCAAAGACTTAAGTGTTCCAGAAATAAAGGCTAATGTTGTTGAAATTGCTAAATACTTCCGTAATAATCATTTTGCTGCAGCAGCTCTGAAAAGGATGGGTGGAACCAAAGCTAACGCTCCCACAAGATGTTAGATGGAACTCTGTGGTGGACTGTTTTGAGCAGTATATCAAAAACTGGCCTATTCTGATGACACTTTGTGAAGAAAATCGAGATAAAATAGATGGCACTGTCACGGCCAAAATCCTCAACATTGGGCTTAAGAGAAATGTTGAACATATGCTGAGCTTCCTGAAACCCATCTCTCAAGCTTTAAACAAAATACAGAAAAAATAGCTGTTTTATTGCGGATGCTGTTGAAATTTGGAAGGAACTGAGTGAACACTTAAAAACAGAACTACACATGGACAGAATTAAATTACAAGCAGTAAACAAACGAATGGGACAAGCACTGACTCCAGCTCATTTTTTGGCAAATATTGTCAATATCCAATATCAGGGTCAAAACCTAAGTGCTGAGGAAGAGGAGTTAGCTATGACATGGGTATCCAGCAATCATCCATCTTTAATGCCAACTATAATAAACTTCAGAGCTAAGGGGGAACCATTCAAGAAATATATGTTTGCTGAAGATATTTTAAGGAAGGTCACACCAGTAAACTGGTGGAAGTCACTTAAGCGCTTGGATTTAGAGACTGTTCAAGTAATGATTTCACTTTTAACAGCAGTTGTTATTGTTTCAGTTGAATAAATCTATTTAAATTGTTATTAAGGTCAGGATTATTTTTCTCCTTCCTAAGTACAACAAACAGTGGTGTCAAATATGAATGATTAACCATCAAACTGGGGAAAAAAGTAATATAAAAAAGTGTTTCTAAAAATCTTCATCTACTGATGTTAAAATAGCAAAACTAGTTTAGGTAGAAACTTTGATTTAAATCACCGTTTTAAAATCAAGCCTTACGACTAGTGATTTAAATCGTGATTTAAATCGTGATTTAAATCAAATCCACCCTGGATGAAACACAAATAGATGATGTAGCCGACCGCACTTGGGAGCCGGGTGAAGCAAGGGCTTCATCATCGTCAGGAGAAAGGCGTCAGCTTCCCGCTCGGGCAACGGCGCACCCAGCAAGTGGGTCGTGGGGCCCCGTGAGTCAGCAGGGTAGCAGCATGAGGTCGGGAGCCAAGCGGCCACGGGTAGAAAAACCCGCTTCGCAGGTCCAAGAAAGTAGGGCACAGGGGCTCAGCGAGGCAGCGGCGGCAGTAGTCACTCAGTGCGGGAGCGTTGGCGGTAAAATCCGTACTCGGCGGTGTGGCAGTTCTTTGTAAAGACACCGGAGAGCCGAATATGGATATATGTAGAATCTGTGGGCAGAAAGTGAAGCGTGGCCAGGGAGATAACGTTGGCACCACGCCCGCGTCAACCACAATGCAGCTGTCACCATCCGGAGGCCTGGGAGAAACGTGGCTCAGATGTGGTGGTCCATCCTGCCGCTGCAGCAACGCACAGCAGCAGCGCCCAGTGGCACGAATGCCATTGCAGCCAGTCAAGGCTCCACCACCTCTGCAGAAGGGAGCTGTTTCTCTTTGGCATCATCTCCCGGTCCAGATGCTCCTGCTCCTCACTGCTCATGGTGCCAGCAGTCGTTCAGCGAGGCGATTGCAAAGAGACAACAGTATGTGTCCAACCATCCTAAGGTGCAGCAGCTGACCGTGCTCCTGTCCAAGTTGTTGGTTCTGCAGTCCCTCCCTTTCCAAATGGTGGACTCTGCACCATTCAGAGAACTAATGGCTTGTGCCGAGCCGAGATGGAGAGTTCCAAGCCGTGATTTCTTTTCCAAAAAGGCAGTACCAGCACTTCATAAATATGTAGAACAGAAGGTGGGCCAGTCCTTGAGCTTATCGGTTTGTTCCAAGGTGCACGGCAGCGCGGACGTCTGGAGCTGTAACTACGGTCAGGGCCAGTACATGTCCTTTACGGCCCACTGGGTGAATGTGCTTCCTTCCCAGGCACACCAACAACTTGGACAGGAGACGCCGCTTTCTCCTCCACGTTGTCAAACTGCGGCTCCTGCGCCAATGTCCGCCTCCTCCTCCTCCACCACCACCATCATCTCAGTCTCCACAAGTACTGCTCCATCATACCACATGTGTAGGGCACAGCGGTGTCACGCAGTTCTACACCTGGCTTGCCTCGGCGAACGAACTCACACAGGGGAGGAACTGCTCCACGTCATGCAGCAAGAAATCGATGTGTGGCTTTCTCCGTGCCAACTGCAAATCGGAACCATGGTGACAGACAATGGGAATAACATGGTGTCCGTGCTGCACCGAGGAGGGATGGTCCATGCGCCCTGCGTGGCGCATGTGTTCAATCTGGTTGTGAAAAGGTTCCTTAAGTCTTCCACAGATCTGCAGAAAATTCTGAAAATGGCCAGAAAACTGTGCATGCACTTCATCCATTCCTACAAAGCTAGGAACACCCTCCTCGAGTTGCAGCGGCAGAACGGCCTCCCCCAACACACTCTGATATACGATGTTTCCACCCTTTGGAATTCCAGCCTGCACATGTTGGACCGACTGTATGAACAGAGAAAGGCCATTAACGATTTTTTGATGATCCAGGCGGACAGTACTCCCCTGTGTAACTTTGATGTCAGCCAGTGGCAGCTCATGCGTGACACCTGCCGTTTGTTGAGGCCATTCGAGGAGGCCACGTTATTTGTCAGTCGCCAGGACTACGGGATGAATAACGTCATTCCAATGCTTCATGTCCTGGAACAGATGCTGAAAAATCTGTCTGGGCAGGGGACTGTAGACATGGTGACTACATCTCGTGGCCACATGAGTCCAGTGGGGACTGAAATGGAGGAGGAGGAGGAGGAGGACTTTGGAGCAGAAGCATTGCCTGGTGAAATGAGTGGATTTTCTACCCAGGTGACAAGAGAGGAGGAGCAGGAGCAGCTGCAGGAGGTAGATGGAGATGAGGAAGACGAGGCAGATGACCCGCAAGCACCGTGGCCGTATACAGTGGAGATGGAGGCAGGGCGTCCCTCGAAGTCACTTGTGCAGATGGCCTGCAGCATGCCGATTTGCCTGGCTAGTGACAGCCGAATAGTCAGCATCCGGCAGAGGGATGTCTTCTGGCTCTCCACCCTATTGGACCCTCGCTACCAGTCCAAAATGGGAGCCTTTTTCCCAGCTGCTGAGAGGGAGGACAAACTCAAATACTATAGGGCAATCCTCCGTAGTCAGTTGGCCGCTGTCTATGTGCATCGTCCCTCCTCTGACAGGTCTGACCGGGGGGCTCTTCAGCGCTCACGTACTACTGCCGCGGCTGCTGGGGGATGGTGAGGGGATAGGAGCAGTACCAGCTCCATCAGCAGCAACCCAGTCTGGAGTCACTGATGAGCAGCTTCCTTCACCCGCCTAGTGAGGAGGGCAGTCGCCAGCAGCAGGACCTGGAGCAGTCCCTGAACCAACAGGTGGTGGCCTACTTGGACAGCACTCTGCCACCCCAGTTAGAAGATCCACTGGACTACTGGGCAGCCAAACTGGATGTGTGGCCGCAACTTGCCGAGTTTGCAGTGGAGAAGCTGTCCTGCCCGGCCAGTAGTGTGGCATCAGAGCAGGTGTTCAGTGCGGCGGGGGCCATTGTTACCCCAAGGAGAACCTGCTTGTCCACGGGAAATGTGGAACAACTGACCTTTGTCAAGATGAATCAGGCGTGGATCGGCCAGGATTTCCACACACCAATGCCTTAGGCGTCAGACTACATCAGCCATGACGCCTCACCCAAACTGTGAGAAATAAGTCTGGGTTCAAACTACCTGCCTCAGCCACTATTCTGATGCCGCCACCCGCCTGATGCCACACATCTGCTGACAGTTTCTCCACTAACACCATCTTTACCAGGAACTGGTATTGCCACCCACCTCCACACTGTGTCATTGTGCCACTGTCTGACCTCATGCTGCTGCTGTGGCTGCTGCCGTGACCTCCACACTGTGTCATTGTGCCACTGTCTGACCTCATGTTGCTGCCGCCGTCACCTCCACTCTGTCATTGTGCCACTCTGTGGCCTACTCCTGTTTTTGCCACCTCCAGAATGTCATTTTGCCACTGTCTGACCTCATGCTGCTGCTGCCGTGACCTCCACACTGTGTCATTGTGCCACTCTGTGGCCTACTCCTGTTTTTGCCACCTCCAGAATGTCATTGTGCCACTCTCTGACCTTATGCTGCTGTGGCTGTTGCCGTCACCCCACACTCTGTCACTAATGTTTGCCACCTGAGCTCTCAGTTTTGTTTTTTTCAGCTTTCGCTGGCATGACATTATCAGTCAACATTCCCGCTTCAGTTTTTTGGTCAGTTTTGCCCTCTTAAGTGCCCAGGGAATTTTATAGTGAAGCGATTCTAAGAGCGGCGGCAGTCATCTGCGTGTCATACTAAAACACAGCATTGTATGAAGACCAAACCAAGCTCCCTCTGCCATATTTAAGCATGGCACAACGTTCTACACACCCTGCAGGCTCTGTGCAGCCTGGAAATAGCTGTTTTTTTATCGTGATTCGTCCCGAAGTAATTCAGACCGAATTTATTTTTGTCGGGAAATTCGGCGAGTGACCGAATCGAATTTTTGAGAAATTCGCCCATCTCCAACCCTTGGGTGTCTCTTTAAAAAAAAAGTGTGTCAAAACACTCAACAATATCCACATTACCAGAAAGATGCAGATTTTAGACACAAATTCTGCGTCAGATTTTCCTGTGTCTATCTAACATGTAAACATGTCCTAACATAGCAAGAAACAGGGGCATGATTAGAGGCCATAGGACCCCAAAGCAAAATAAGCTGGACTCTACCACCTGTGGCAAGAAACTAAAACAGCAGCATAAATAGTAATTATAAGGTATACATAATAACCCCATATATATTAAATGGGGTTTAACATGTGACACATACATGATATAAGACCCCCATCTATATGAAGAACTTGCCTCCAACAGTCTTCGTTGAAAACTGAGAGATGGTCAGAACTCTCCTATTCATGTCAATAGGAGTTCAAAATACAGGCAGTCCCCGGGTTACAAACGGGTTAGGGACTGAAAGGTTTGTTCTTAAGTGAAAATTTGTATGGAAGTTGGAACACGTACATTTTTTAAATGTAACCCCAGCACAAAAGGTTTTTTCAATCACTTTTGGAAAAGTCAGGGAAGGGTTTTTACATTGTTTTGCTGTCTGTGCTCCTGTTAAGAAGATTTCCCCTCATTTTCACTTCATGTGTTGCTGTGGCTGCTGGAGCTTATCATTCCACAGCTACCATCTGCGGAACATGAAACTACAAGTGAAAGCATGCCCATAACTAGGGAACAGATGTAAGTGGGAATGGTGTAAGTCAGGATTTGCTGAAATAGATGAGTGTGTGTGCTCCCATTGAAATAAATGGAAGAGCACTGACCGCCAATTGGTCCTCAAAGGAGACTCTTGTGGGCCCATTCTGAAGATAGGCGTGGGTCCCAGAGCTGGAACCCACACCGATCATGTATTTATGACATATCCTATCGATAAGCTATAAGTGTGTGACATGGGAAAAACACTTTAGGAAAACCACATTGTAGCGCTAGATAGTAGAAAGTCTCCACCTTGTTCCAGCCTATAAAATGTATAATGTTCTTGTATCTGAGTGGCCTCCTAAACTCCTAGTCCCCAGAGCAGCTGCTCCGACTATACCTATGGTAAGAAGGTTCAAATCCACTTTTCTGCGGCCTGTTATTTCTCCAGCTGTTGTAAAACTAGAGCTCTCAATATAATTAATTGTTTAGCTCAACCATAGTTGTCCAAGAACTGACAGACAGGGAAAGGATGCACGGAATCACCAGGAGCTGCACGCTGGTGTGAACACAAAATTGCCAAAAAGAAAGAAAATCCACGTCAAAGGTCCAGAAGCCAGTCCGATGTATGAAACTATGTGTTTACTAATCCATTTAAAATCGCAAAGCGAGTATACTAAGACTAAGATTTCTTTACTGAAATGCGTCAGTCAGCTAAGCCTAACTATAATATATTGAATTGCTTTACTTTTACACATTGGACAGGATTCTGGACCTTTGACCTACAGCTCTCAATATGCCCCAATAGAAAATTATTTACCACATCTATCAAAACTAGGGCACATGGAGCAATCATATGCAGGATTATCAGTCTTAGATCAAATTCACATCTGTGCTACTATTTCCATTTTTCCATTCCATTATAAGAAAGAAAAACTGAAAATAACATTGGAGCCAGATCCATCACACAACGAACATCAATGGCACCCAACTGACCCCATTGACTTTAGTGGGGTCCATTGGGTATCATCATGGTGTCACTTTAACAGAAACAAAATTGCATCATGCTGTGCAATTTTTCCGTCATTTTTGACAGAATCTATGATGGAGGCTCCTGACAGAACCTCTGACGCAGATGTGAACCAGGCCTTACATGTGTTATAATTAAATGTTGTTTTATTTTGTGTCTTTTGACCATTTTCAATACCTCTGCTTGCTCTCAATCAATGCATATATATATATATATATACACACACACACACACACATATATATATATACACACACAGTCATATGAAAAAGTTTGGGCACCCCTATTAATCTTAATCATTTTTAGTTCTAAATATTTGGGTGTTTGCAACAGCCATTTCAATTTGATATATCTAATAACTGATGGCCACAGTAATATTTCCGGATTGAAATGAGGTTTATTGTACTAACACAAAATGTGCAATATGCATTAAACCAAATTTTGACTGGTGCAAAAATTTGGGTACCCTTATCATTTATTGATTTGAATACTCCTAACTACTTTTTACTGACTTTCTGAAGCACAACATTGGTTTTGTAACCTCACTGAGCTTTGAACTTCATAGCCAGGTGTATCCAATGATGAGAAAAGGTATTTAAGGTGGCAAATTGCAAGTTGTTCTCCTATTTGAATCTCCTGTGAAGAGTGGCATCATGGGCTCCTCAAAACAACTCTCAAATGATCTGAAAACAAAGATTGTTCAACATAGTTGTTCAGGGGAAGGATACAAAAAGTTGTCTCAGAGATTTAACCTGTCAGTTTCCACTGTGAGGAACATAGTAAGGAACTGGAAGACCCCAGGGACAGTTCTTGTTAAGCCCAGAAGTGGCAGGCCAAGAAAAATATCAGAAA
The DNA here is from genome assembly GCA_025379985.1 of Phyllomedusa bahiana. Classification (NCBI taxonomy): domain Eukaryota; kingdom Metazoa; phylum Chordata; class Amphibia; order Anura; family Hylidae; genus Phyllomedusa; species Phyllomedusa bahiana. The sequence goes on along the minus strand of JAODAL010013651.1, from coordinate 47,836 downwards.
GGCAGAGAAGAAGAATGGTGAGAACAGTCAAGGACAATCCACAGACCACCTCCAAAGAGCTGCAGCATCATCTTGCTGCAGATGGTGTCACTGTGCATCGGTCAACAATACAGCACACTTTGCACAAGGAGAAGCTTTATGGGAGAGTGATGCGAAAGAGCCGTTTCTGAAAGCACGCCACAAACAGAGTCGCCTGAGGTATGCAAAAGCACATTTGGACAAGCCAGCTTCATTTTGGAAGAAGGTCCTGTGGACTGATGAAACAAAGATTGAGTTGTTTGGTCATACAAAAAGGCGTCATGCATGGCTCCCAAAAACACAGCATTCCAAGAAAAACACTTGCTTCCCACTGTAAAATTTGGTGGAGGTTCCATCATGCTTTGGGGCTGTGTGGCCAATGCCGGCACAGGGAATCTTGTTAAAGTTGAGGGTCGCATGGATTCAACTCAGTATCAACAGATTCTTCAGAATAATGTACAAGAATCAGTGATGAATTTGAAGTTACGCCTGGGATGGATATTTCAGCAAGACAATGATCCCAAACACAGCTCCAAATCTACTCAGGCATTCATGCAGAGGAACAATTACAATGTTCTGGAATGGCCATCCCAGTCCCCAGACCTGAATATCATTGAACATCTGTGGATACTTTGAAGCAGGCTGTCCATTGCTCGGAGACCAACAAACTTAACTGAACCTGAATTGTTTTGTAAAGAGGAATGGTCAAAAATACCTTCATCCAGGATCCAGGAACTGATTAAAAGCTACAGGAAGCGACTAGAGGCTGTTATTTTTGCAAAGTAGGATCTACTAAATATTAATGTCACTTTTCTGTTGGGGTGCCCATACTTTTGCACCGGTCAAATTTTGGTTAATGCATATTGCACATTTTGTGTTAGTACAATAAACCTCATTTCAATCCGGAAATATTACTGTGTCCATCAGTTATTAGATATATCAAATTGAAATGGCTGTTGCAAACACCCAAATATTTAGAACTAAAAATAATTAAGATTAATAGGGGTGCCCAAACTTTTTCATATGACTGTGTGTGTGTATATATATATATATATATATATATATATATATATATATATACACATATACATATATATACGCTAAATTCTACACAGAACTACTAGCCAAGATAATGCTCTGTTAAAGGGGTTGTTCATATTGGTTAAACATTTTGATATAAGATCTAAAACAATGATATAAGACCATTAAAACAAACAAACAAACAAACAAAAAAAATAACCTTATACTTACCTAGCTCTGGGGCCCAGATCCAGCTCTCCCTGGTCTTCTGTTGACACGCTGTCACTTCCCAACAAGCAAATAATCACTGCAGCTTCCGATTGGCTGTGCTGGTCACATGGCTTTCATTTACATCACCATTCAGAAGTGATGGGGTGTCAATAGAAGACCCAGAAGAGTCAGCGCTGGAATCAAGGCCCAAGGTAAGGACTGGTTCAAACATGCATTGGAGGACCTGTTCAGAACCTCTGTCGCATGTTACCTCTGGAATGACGGACAAAATCGCGCAGGCTGCTGTGCTATATTTTCCATCTCAACAACGACACCACAGTGGAAAGCTGATGGGCCCACTGTCATTAATAGGGTCCTTCGGGTGCTGTGGGTGTCCATTGTGAAATGGATTCGATGGCTTCTAGTTTCACTTCTGCACCAGAGGTGCTGATTGGAACTTCCGACACAGATGTGAACCAGGCCTGAGGCTATGTCTACAGAGCACAGGTTTTCTATTGGATTTTCGGCAGTTTTAGTATTTTTAAACCGTTGAAAATCTGACTGTACACTGTGCTGCATAGACAGCAATATAGTGCTGTGCTGTAGTCTATATAGCATGAGTCCTGTTAAAAATCCAGAGGAATATGCAACATGTTGTATATTCCGCTTGGATTTGCTTTCAGGCCCGTACAATGACAAATCCAAAAACCAACTGCTGCTTTTGCGCAAATCTACAATGACAAAATGCCGTCGAATATCCGACGGTATTTTGTCATATGCTGTGCAGACCTAGCCTAAGGGGAAAAACTAGGGATATAAACTCAAACAACCAGCCAATGAGTAATACTGTGATAAGTGGTTAATACTCACAGCCGTGGTATGCTCAGGACTGCTGATGTGGCTAAACAGCCTCCATAAGGAGTAAGAAGTCCAGCAATATCACGTAGAAGTAAAAAATATATAAAAAGTGACAGCATCACAAATTAAATCAGATGGACCTCATCTACGAGTCAAGACACTGTTAGGCTATGTTCACACATTGTATTTGCAGGGCGTAATTACACCCCGCACTTCCGCCGTGTGACCGGGGGCGGGGCGGGAGCGGGGGACTGAGCAGGGGGCCGGCACTTCGCCGGCCCATAGACTTGAATTGCCAGCGGCGCGTATACGCCGCTAGTACTTCACATGTCAATTATCTCCCTGCCCGGCGGCTTCGCCGGGCGGGGAGAGGAGACGTAATCCATAGTTCTCTATGAGAACTGTGAATTACCGTAATGAATGGGCCGTTTTCGGCCCGTAATTGGCGCACTTCGGCGCGTAATTACGGACCGAAATACGGCCCATTTTAAGCCGTGTGAACATGCCTTTAGCCTGAAACACGTAAGCATGTCTGTACCTCATCTATGAGTAGGGCACATTTAGCCTGAAACGTGTTATGCATGTGTGGCCCTCATCTATGCGTAAGGACACTATCAGCCTGAAACACGTAAGCATGTGTGAAACTTATCTATGAGTAAGGACGCTATAAGCCTGAAACACTTAAGCATGTGTGGACCTCATCTATGAGTAGGGCACATTTAGCCTGAAACGCGTTATGCATGTGTGGCCCTCATCTATGCGTAAGGACACTATCAGCCTGAAACATGTTAGCATGTGTGAAACTTATCTATGCGTAAGGACACTATCAGCCTGAAACACGTAAGCATGTGCGGACCTCATCTATGAGTAAGGACGCTATTAGCCTGAAACGCGTAAACATGTGCGGACATCATCTATGAGTAAGGACGCTATTAGCCTGAAACGCGTAAACATGTGCGGACATCATCTATGAGTAAGGACGCGATTAGCCTGAAACGCGTAAACATGTGCGGACCTCATCTATGCGTAAGGACACTATCATCCTGAAACCCGGAAGCATGTGTGTAACTTATATATGTGTAAGGGCATTTTTAGCCTGAAACGCGTTACGCGTGTGCGGACCTCATCTGATTTAATTTTTTCTCTGGATTTTTCTGAAATAAAGCTGTATATATATATATATATATATATATATATATATATATATATATATATATATATATATATATTTTACTTCTACATGATGGTGCCAGACTTCTTTCTCCTTATGGAGTGCGTTTTGCAGGCCTAAGGGAATATATATTTTTTTGGTTAAATGGGGCCCCTAGAGCATTATATAAATTTTTGTAAACACACTGGACCACCCCTTTAACATGGGCTCTGGGCTACTGCACTGTCCCTCCACTAGGATCGGCCTGGACTAGACACATTGTAGCGCACTCTCAGCTGTGAGATCTAGTATGTGCATACATGCCAACTCTCCCGTTTTTGGCAAGGGGGTCCCGCTATTTGGGGTCCCCTCCCACCCTCCCGGGGGAGTTGGCATTCCTCCCGCCGCCAGCAGGTGGCGGGGGTTCTTCAAATGGCCACAGCGACAGAGTAGCGCTAGTGCGCTACTCTGGCGCCGCCGGGCCGCTCCTACAGGCGGTGAAGCGGCCGCTGCGCCCGCTTCACCCGCCCGGAGTCTCGCTGTGCAGGGAGGAGGCAGGAGGGGATCGCTCCCTCCTCCCTCCTCTCCCTGTATGTCCGGCGCCGGTGTGTGCGCCGCACCTACAGGTCAGCGGCGCAGGGGCCGTGACGCGTGGCTGCTGGGGAGTGACGCGCGGCTGCTCTCACTTCCCCCTGCGCCGCTGAGGAGCTCGGTCGGGAGCGGGCAGCGCTGCCGGAGCCTGGTGAGGTAAGTGGATTTTATTATTTTATTTTTATTAGCTATAGGGGGGGGCTCTTCCTGGCAACAGAGGGGGCATCTGCCTGGCAACAGAGGGGGCATCTACCTGGCAACAGAGGGGGCATCTACCTGGCAACAGAGGGGGCATCTACCTGGCAACAGAGGGGGCACCTACCTGGCAACAATGGGGGCACCTACCTGGCAACAATGGGGGCATCACCCTGGCAACAATGGGGACATCTACCTGGCAACAGAGGGGGCACTAGCTGGCAAACAATGGGGGCACCTACCTGGCAAACAATGGGGGCACCTACCTGGCAACCAATGGGGGCACCTACCTGGCAACAATGGGGGCACTAGCTGGCAACAATGGGGGCACTAGCTGGCTAATAAAGGGGGGCACCTACCTGGCTAACAAAGGGGGGCACCTACCTGGCTAACAAAGGGGGCACCTACCTGGCTAACAAAGGGGGGCACCTACCTGGCTAACATAGGGGGGCACCTACCTGGCTAACAAGGGGGGCACCTACCTGGCTACAAGGGGGCATCTACCTGCCTGTAAGGGGCACTACCTGCTTATGGGGGGGTTACTACCTGGCTATAAGGGCATCTACCTGGTTTTCTTCCAAAGCCGTTATGCAGTTAGGTGGAGTGGGTGTGGCTTTTTGAGGGGGCGTGGCATACCGGAAAGCTGGGCGTGCCCATGCAAATCTTTGACGCTACGCGCGCCGCCGTCTAACATCTCCTGCTTTTTCATTTTCAAAAGTTGGCAACTATGAGTATGTGGTCTGTACAGGTTTCCATCCTCTGGAGATCAACGAGAATGGGTCAATTCACAGACATCAAGCAGAGAACTTGAAAGCTCTGGAACACAAAGTGAATTAGACAAACTTGTCTACCTGTCCCTTTCAATCATCATCTGCCCAGTGTGATGCTATGGAGCTCCCTCTAACCGCCTCCATATAACTAATAATGCCCTAATGATCTGCTGGGCATCACAGCTCAGGTTACCTTCCCGCTGCCCGCCGGACCCATCACAAGCTGCGCATAGCGAGGCATGATCACCGCAGAGTACACCAGGCCGGCATGAAACTGGAGACAGCGCTGTTTACACGTGGTTTTACTTCCGGGACAGTACGGTGGCCGCAAGTGTTCAAACGTCAGTCTGAGATACTGCGCCTAACACTGTATTTAGAGCGGCATTCGGGAAACCCGTCAGTCTTTTTAGATGCAACATCATAGAAGCCGTCGACGTGTGTGGTTGTTCAGTAGTGACATTCAAACCGCGTCAGCAAAATCATCAGTGGCGCAGGAGAGGTTGTGCGCTAACGCATGCGCAGTCACGATCGGTCCCTTGTGCCTTCTCTCTAGGAGCATCCAGTGAGACAGCGTGGAGCCTGCATGTAACCATGGAGACCTGGCACGTTCCTAGAAGGCTGGCAGCTGGGTGAGGCTAATGCAGAGAAGATGGACACAACCTGCAATGGCCCCGGATCTAAGAGGAAGAAAATCTCACAGCAAAAGAAACTCATTGTAAGGTCGGTGAGCAGATGCCGGGCGGATTGTACAGGGCACTGTATAGGCTCCATTAACCACAGCTCTGTCTCTCTCTGCAGGAGCATGGATTTCCCTCACAAGGATCTAGAAGATGGTGAGTGTAAGATCAGGGCTGCCATAACCAATTGTAGGGCCCCATACAGCTAAAGCACCAGGCCCCATCCATACGTCTATATGCAATTCAGGCCCCTTTTTTTTAGAAAATTTGCTGGCCCTTGATTGACTGGACAGGATTCTGGTGCCTAGGCCAGTCTCAAACTGGGCCACTAGCTGTTGGAAACACAACTCCCATCATCCCACTGTATAGATATTAAATGCAGGGAGGGGAGTTGTAGTTTCCCAACAGCTGGAGAGCCCATGTTTGAGGATGCCTGCCCTAGGCTAATAAGGTGTATAGCGCCTCCCTATGGAAAAGTTCAGCCCAGGCCTCCCTGCACCCCCTTTCTGCTTGGGATGAAGTGGTGCCTTAGGGCTCGTTCACACGGCTTAAAATGGGACGGATTTCAGCCAAATTGTGCGCAGTATTTGCGCTCCAATACTGAAATCCGTCCCTGTCATTACGGCATTACGGTAATCGACAGTTCTCATAGAGAACGATGGATTCCGTCTCTTCTCCCCGCTCTGCAAATACGCGCCGGGGATAATGCATGTCTATGCAGCCGGTGAGCTGCCGGCCCCCCCGACCACCCACCCCGCCCCCGCTGCACGGAGCCGGCATAATTGCGGGGCGAAATCTGTCCCCGCAATTACGTCGGCAATAAACCATGTGAACTAGCCCTTACGGTCGCCCACCCGTCATCCCGGCACTGGCCCCAGACAGGAGTACCGCCAGCAATCCTGATTGCACCCCTGATCAGATCTAGGGTAACCTGCTGCCAGGACACCCCCCTCGCCCATCTATCTGCTCTATGAACAGCCGTCTCCCCTTGAGAGTGATGTAGAAAGCCTCATCTGCATACTGTATATGATGTACAATGTACAGCTATTTCTCCCGCCCGCTCATACATGCGCAGGCTTGGTTTCGCATGACAGTGCATGTGTTCTCAGTGCTTAGAGCGTAAGAGGTCTCTTGTAGTGAGTTCTCTCCTTTGAAAACAAAAATATCAGCTATGGAAAAATTCAACATACATAATCCTTCTTTCCCACATCCTCTGTCAGGAGAGAGTCAGACAAACCCAGATCCCTATTAGTTTGGTTGACTTTGCTGTTATGTATACGGCCAACTGTACTATCACGCTTTATTTGGGCCTTTTATGTGTCCACACATGGGCAGACAAGATGTTAGAAAAACTCATGCAGCCATTGGTGGTTGCATCGGAAAGGGGAATATTGGGCACTGTGTATTAGCTGTACAATAAGGGTATGTTCACACAGTGTATTGCAGTCATATTTCAGCACGTGCTGTGTGTGCTGCTATACGCCTGCAATATGCCTTTGATCCAGTGGTACGTGTGCTTCTGAAGTGCTCCCACTGACATTTACTTTCCCTGCTGTGTAAAGACGTCACTTCTTTCTCCTGGCATATACTGTGCGCTGGGGAAAACGGCAGGTATTCATAGCTCTCAATGAGTGCTATGAATTATTGTATTTAAGGGGCATAATTCGGGCATATTGCAGCACAATTACACGCCGAATTACGCACCGCAAATACACCGTGTGAACATAGCCTAAAGCTGCCATTAACTAACCCATCATTAAAGGGGTTTTGCCAAGAAGTCAGTTCCTTACCTGTTATCTGATCAGAAGACAAACTTAACTCAGCATGCTGAGTCACGGGGGAGAGGGATGGGGTCTGAGCAGTGGCAGGGAGCATCTACAATGTTTACACAAATAATTGCATTAGAACCAGTGGATTCTCTATACAAAAGACAGGATATTTCTCCACAGTCCCTTGCAAGCTCCTTCATGTTCTCTGTCATCAGATAAGAAGTGCATACAGCGCAAGCCCGGCCAGATCAACTCCTGGTCCTGTCTAATGTAAAACTGTCAGGAAACCTAAGGGCAATGGAAAGAAAGCTTAGCTCTCACAGGCTCACTTTTTGTAATCACATCTATTTAGAAAATAGATTAAATACCCATTTTGGAGAATCCCACGTCAACATTACATCGTGCAAAACCCCTTTAAACCCCTTCACGACCTTGGACGTATGCATACACCCTGATAATCGCGCGAACTCTAAAGCAGAGTTCGCGCGATCGGCGCGGGGTGTCAGCTGTATATTACAGCTGACATCCCGCAGCGTCGGCCCCGAACCGCAATCACTCCGGGGAGGGGGGGGGGCGGTTAACCCCTTAATTATTGCGACCCGATGGTCGCGATAATTAAGGAAGAGCAGGAGGAGATCGCTCCTCCTGCATCTCTGTCGGCGGCACCCAGCTGCACGGATCGCTCAAATCCGTGCAGCTCCTGCCTTCTGACAGACAGCACGGAGGGCATAGAATCCCTTTCCCGGGGTTGTCTGTGCGACACGAGGGCCCGGGCCGTCCCTGTGGGCATTGTCCCGGCATCGTGGCTGACAGTTGTCATAGGAACCACTGCACAGCAACAAGCTATGTACTGATTCCTATTGAATGAGAGATCTAAAGATCTCTCATTCAAATCTCCAATGGGTAAAAGTTTAAAAAAATGTGAAAAAGTAAAAAAAAAAGTAAAAAAAGTGAAAAACATGTAAAACACAAACACAAAAAATAAAATAAAAACACGTACACCGCCCTTTTCCCCTTTAGAAACGCCAATCGCCCCAAAAAAGATCAAAAATACATAAAGTACCCGTATTTGGTATCGCCGCGAGCGTAACGACCGGCCCTATTAATCTCTCATGTTAATATACCCGTACGGTGAACGCCGTAAAAAAAAAACAATCACAGAATTAATTTTGTTCATCCCGTAGCACATAAAATGGAATAAAAGTGATCAAAAACCCCTGTAAACACCAACGTTTGTACCAATTAAAACGTCAGTTCACCCCGCAAAAAAAAGTCCAAACACAGCACTGCAAACGGAAAAAAAAACAAAACTTATGGCTCTCAGAACACAGCGATGCATAAATATTCTTTAACACACAAAAAACACTTTTTTTTTTTAAGTGCTTCAACATAAAAAAACTATATAAATTGGGTAATCGCCCATTAATCTTTATCGACCACAGAGTAAAGCTAACTTGTTACGGATACTGCACAGTGAGCACTGTTAAAAGTAAAAAAAAAAAACACTACTAGGATTGCAGTATTTTCTTCACTCTGCCTACCAAAAAACGGATTTAAAACTGATCAAAAAGTCTTGTCACCCGAAAAATGATACCAATAAAAAAGTCAACTCATCCCACAAAATAACAAGCCTGTATACAGCTCCATCCCACAGAAAAATAAAAAAGTTATGGCTCTCAGACTATGGCGATGCAAAAATGTGTTTTTCTGTTTGAATAAAAGTGTTTTTATTGTATTAAAGCAGTAAAAAATAAAAAAAATATACAAATTGGGTATCGCTGTAATCCTATCGACCTGCTGAGTAAAGCTAGCATGTCATATATACCATACAGTGACCGCTACAAAAAATTTAAAAAAAAACACTACCAAGATTACTGTATTTTGTTCAAAACGCCTCACAAAAACCTTAATCAAAAGTGAACAAAGTGTTGTATGCACCCCATTCCATGGTACCAATAAAAGCAAACAATCCAACCCGCAAAAAAAAAAAGCCCTACACAAGCTCTGCACACAGCAAAATAAAAAAAGTTATGACTGTCAGAATAGGACAACATAAAAACGCAATTTTTATAGGGCCTATTTGTATTGTGTAAAAGTAATAAAACATAAAAAACTATATAAAATCTATATCATTGTAAGTGTACCGACCCCCATAGTAAAGTTATCACATCATTTACACTGCACGGCGAACGCTGTAAAATTAAAGCCCAAAAAACAATGGTGGAACTGCGTTTCCGCCCCCATTTTCATGGCCCAATGCTAAAAAAACTATGGGAAAACCAGTGCACCCAAAATGCCCAATACACCCCTAAATGAGATCTCTGAGGGGTGTTGAATCTAAAATGGGGCGACTTCTGGAAGATTTCACCTGTTCTGGTACTTTGGAGGTTTTGCAAATGCGACATGGCCCCACCAAAAAACTGCGTTCCAAAGCCAAATAGCGCTCTCTCCCTTATACGCCCTGCCATGGGGCCCAAACAGCAGTTTACACCCACATGTAGGGTACTGCCGAACTTGGAAGAAATTGCTTAACAAAGTTTTGGGGTTCTTTTGTCCAGGATTCCTTGTAAATATGAAACATTTTAAGCTAAAATTGCAGATTATTGGGAATTTTTTTTTTTAATTTTCACAGCCTAATGCTAAAAAAAAATTTGTGAATCACCTGTGGCGTCGATATACTCACTACACCCCTGGATATATTCCATAAGGGGTGTAGTTTCCAATATGGGGTCTTTTTAGGGGTGTTTATTAAGTTTTAGCACCTTAGGGCCTCTTCAATCCTGAAATGGCGTCTAAATAAAATTGCATTGAAAATGAGACCCCAGAGTCCAGTAGGTGCTCCTCCTATTCTGGGGCTTATGGGTGAGCCAAATTTAAAGCACTAGGGGCCCCATAATAGGATATTTCTAAAAACGGCCAGACCTGGAGAAATGATAATTTTCATTGCATTTACCTAGTCACATTTACCATATTCAGGTGAATAATGGATAAATATTGAAAATCTGCAACAATAGTGAACTTTTGAAATTTCACCTCCACTTTGCTTTAATTTCTGTGAAATACCTAAAGGGCTAACAAACTTCCTAAACACTGTTGTAAATACTTTAAGGGGTGTAGTTTCTTAGATGGGGTCATTTATGGGGGTAGCTAAGATACAGGCCCCTCAAAGCCACGTCAGAACTGGACTGGTCCCTAAAAAAATGTATATTGCAAATTTTCTTGAAAATGTGAGAAATTACTACTAAATTTCTAAGCCCTCTAATGATATAAAAAAAAGGACGTTTAAAAAATGATGCCAACCTATAGTGGACATATGGTAGATGCTAGTTCTAAACTATTTTGTGGTGAATAATTATCTGTCTTGTACGCAGAAATTTTGAAACTTTCAAAATCACAGATTTTTCACATTTTTCATGAAAAGTTGATATTTTTCACCAAAAAACAAGGCTTGTATGGATAAAATTTTCTTACTAACTTAAAGCACAATGTGTCACGAGAAAACAATCTCTGAATCACATGGATAGGTAAAAGTGTCAAAAAGTTATTCTCACATTAAGTGACTCATGTCAGATTTCAAAAATAAGGCTGTGTCAGGAAGGCCAAAACTGGCTGGGTCCTTAAGGGGTTAATGAGAATTACTTGATCATTCTGTCCCAGTCTATACAGCAAAGCTAACAAGAAGCAACAGGAGAACAGGAAATGTCAACCTATTCTAACTGAAGGCAAAGTTTGTGTGTGTGTTTATACATTCCCATTTTAAGAGCATTATGGCCCCCATGCATGGCAGTCCGTTAATCCATGCCCAAATACATGACATCCCACCAGGCTAATCCTCTAACCAGCCCCAAGATCACCTCTATTATCACACTGCCTACTTTGGGACGCTCTGCTGACATTGTGTGGGCAGCCTTGAGTCTACAAGTGGTGGGATCCAGGATGGTTTATAACGGTTTTCACATCCTAAGAATACACAGTTAAATAAGCAGCGCCAACCTAGGGCATGGGACCTGGATTCCCGGGCACACATTCACCACTTGGGGCCCCTATGCTTGTGGGGCTCCCTACAACTGCCTAGTGTGCCCAATAGATAAGATGACCCTGTGTTTATAGCAAGTGAGAACAGAGTAAAGTCAAAGCGTGGTTTTATTATATGTTTTCTTTAGGAGCTCATGCTGAAAGCAGTTCAAAGGAGTCACAGAAAGGAAGCAGGCTGCAAATTGTTCCTATGAGACAACAGGTCAAAACAATTAAAATTCCCAGGGCTATGAAAAATGAAGCATTTCTGAAGGTAGAGTCTTGTTTATTTCAGTTGATGAATAACAAAATGTTGGTGAAAATACAGATGTTATCCAAATGATAGATTACAGATTATATATTAGGGTTCATAGACACGGCTGTATTATGCTGCCCACAAGCTCCAAGCTGAAATATGATGGTCATAGAATTCTCTGGGATCCTTCTGTGCCCCCACATGGCTCCAATTTCATTCAGAGGCTTTTTGTGTTACATTCTTATAGATAAGAATACAGCCTTTGATTGCCTCTACAGAAGGATACCTCTATAGCAGGGGTGTCAAACTGCGGCCCTCCAGCTGTTGGGAAACTACAACTCCCATCATGCCCACTGTTATAGATTATATGAATGCATCATGGGAGTTGTAGTTTCCCAACAGCTGGAGGGCCGCAGTTTGACACGTGTGCTCTATAGTAGCAGGCACAACCTGATGGTGGTACCTGGGTTGTCTGTGGTTTGATGCTATATTGATAGGATATGCAATCAAAGTTTGAGTTTCAGGTGTCGGCTCAGAATAGAGAGTAGGTTGCACTCATACACAGCTCTCCATTCTGTTCTATGGGAGTTCTGAATACCATTGAGCGCTGTGTTCGACAGAACTTGGAACTCTCAAAGAACAGAATGGAGAGTCCTGCACAAGCGCGATTGGTTCTCCGTTCTGAGATAAAACTGTCGGGTCCCGTTTCTGAGAGAGGTTTAGGTCCAATTTCTGGTACCAGCACCTATCACATTTTGATGGCATATCCTCTTAGTATGCCATTAAAGTAACAGATGCAAACATTATTGTAAAATAAAAGCTCCCAGGAGGCTTGAAGAACGGACAGCCGGCCTGTCATACCGTTTAAGTGCTTTATTTGCTTTTAACAGTTAATGTATATAGTATATAATTGACAATTACTAATGATAGATTTGTTGAGTAGGCGTGGAAAAGTCTAATGTTGTGCCTTATTTAAATGGGTGTTCCCATCTCAAACATTGATGGTATATCGATATGCTAAAGATATGAGCACCTATCTCAAGAACTGGCCTCTGAAATTTACCGTTTAAAACAGAGAGCCAATCACACTTGCCTATTACTCCCCATTCACACCATGCGGCTGTACTCGGAACTCCCATAGAACAGAATGGAAAGTGACCAACTTTCCATTCTGAAGAGACTCCCGGGGGCCCATTGTCGAGATCCCTGAGGTGGACCCCACACCTATTACACTTTGATGGTATATCTTCTTGATATGCCATCAGTTTATTATGGTGGGAACACCCCATTAAATTTTAGATGCTACTGGGTCTAATGTTTCATCTGCATTTAAAAATCAGCAAAGTAAATTGGCTTTATATTGGTGGTAAGAGGGCCCACGACTGCTGTGTTGGCAGTTCTATGTGACTGCCAATCTGTGCAAGTGCTTTGAGCTGTCGTTATATATATATATATATATATATATATATATATAATGTATGCAATATTTTTTTGTGTATATATATTATATTGTATATACCTCTATATGTATTACATTGTATATATATATATTTTATTATATATAAATATATATAAATATATATATATTATATATATATTATATATAAATATATATATATTATATATATTATATATAAATATATATTATATATATTATATATATTATATATAAATATATATATATTATATTGTATATATATATTATATTGTATATATATTTATATTGTGTATATATATATTATATTGTGTATATATAATATTGTATATAAATATATATATATTATATATATATATATATAATATTGTATATATATATATATATTATATTGTATATATATTATATTGTATATAAATATATAAGTATATATACATATATATATATATACACGTATATACATACACATATGTATGTGTGTGTGTATATAGATATATAATAAAGAAAGTTCTTCACAGCACTCTTCCAGGTGAAAAAGAAAAAACTGTTTATTTCCACATACTTACACTGACGTTTCGGCTCCCTCACAGAGCCGTTTCGTAGGAGATATATATATATATATACATACATACACACACGCATATGTTTATATATATACACATTCCTATTTTTTAGCATCCTGACCTTACAATGGGACAAAAACGATATTTATGCAGCATTGCTAAAGTCTACAGCACCAGCAACATGAAAGTCCTGACTGAAAAACATCTACAATCCAAGATAAGATGTGGTATGTTAATACGTGATTTAAGTTTTGATCCAAACATACATAAAGGGTATTTCCATCTTGGATATTTCTGGCAAGTTAATAGGATGTGATAAATGTCTAATAAGTGCAGGACCTACTGCTGAAGTCCACACCTATTAAACATTGTGACCATGGGCCCCAGAAACTTCTACAGTCAGTTCTATGGGAGTTTTGAGTACAGACAGGCAAGTGTGCTCAACTGAACACAAGACTCTCACTGAAATGAAGTTTGGAGACCCATTTTTAAGATAGATTCGGGCCCTCTACGTGGGACCTGCACCTATAACACATTTATGGTAAATGTCCGAGATGGGTATACCTCTTTAAGATATGTCTATGTTACAAAAGAATATAGAATAGAAGGCAATTTGTCATATCTTTATTTCCACTTACAGTCAAGAAAACTTGTATAATATCAGTAGCTTAGTTTGGAAAACATTTCTTAAAAGGGTTGTCTCACCTTGTTGTTTCACAGAGCCAAAAGCAGCTTCAGATTCATGCATCCTGTCTCTTCCTGGTTAACCAGTGGGTGGCTCTTTAGCATATCAGCTCCGTATTCACAGATCTTCTAATTGTGCCAACGTGAGCGCAGATTTTTTTTTTAAGAATATTTTATTGAGAAAAGAGCAGGAGACCTTATGCATACAGCAAAGAGCTTCAGAGCTCAAAGAAAAAAGTAATTAGTCTCCTTTTGTTTTTTGTTTTTTTTAGAGATAACACACTATTCTCAACCTGCCAACAGTCCTGTCACCTATGGTGACAACACTTCCTGCTCTCAGATAAGATAAATAGCAGGTCAGTAACCAGAGAAACCTGTGTGTACTCAGAGCAGATAAAATCTCTCTGATCTCCTCAAGAAAGCAAAATAAACAAAACAATATATTTGGAAAAAGTCTTCATTTACCATTCCCTATAGTGAGGCAACCCCTTTAAGTATGTAAACTTGACTTAATGGGAATGTGTTATCAAAAAATTACCCATTGTTTAACTAATTTTAATGTAAAACACATTTTCTAGAATTTTTGGTGTTTTTGTTTTGTTTTTAATATCACTTATCAATATTTTTCCTGAAATCATGCAGATTTCACTTTGGCCACTAGACCTAAAAATAGCCTGACACTTCCTGTTCTGTAAAGAAAACTTTTCAGCAGTCTCAGCACAGACAGAATTGCACTAAAAAGAGACACCAATGTGTACAGACAACACAGGATCCACCATTCACAATAGCAGATAGTCACAGTTCACCCTCTCTCCATCCCTGCACACAGACCTTCCCAGGTCACAGAGCATGACTAGAAAACTCTCCTATAGAGTCAATAGGTCTGCTCCTGTTCACAGGCTCCAATGCCTATTAGTTGCTGTAAAACATCTCTATAAATGCTGTTAAAAGCAGCTCAGGAAAGTGGCCACTCCCATAATTATATACAGAGAACAGAACTTCTACAAACAGAAAATAAAAATGGCTAAGAAGAAAAGAATATCAGTATTTTGTTACAATTAGTAAGGCCTCACTTATCTTGCGAGTTTGAACAGTATTTTAAAAACTGTGGATACAAAAAGACATAACTTTGTATTATTTTTTTGTGTTGACTTTAAAAATAGTTGCAAACACTGATTAAATGTAAGTGTAAATGAGGCCAGACATGTCGGCTACATTCAGTCAAGAGAAAGTTTGCAGTTTGGGGATAATGTTCAAATATTCTAATAAATAGCCCCAACTAGCATGCTGAAGAAACATTTGAGAGGGCTGTAATACGGGAGCATTTGTAAAGATGATTACAAAGCTGGACGAGTTCTGGCTCAGTTTCCACCAAAATACTAGGATACATGCTTAACGCCACACTTATGTATTTTAGACAAGTTTCTAGGTACTTTTGCACCTCATGGCTTGGCATGGAATGCTGGACACCAAAAAATACACCAACATTTTGGTGTAAGGTTATGTTCACACAGCGTAATTGCGGGGCGTACAGTATGCCCCGCAATTACGCCGGGTGGTCGGGAGCTGCGGCAGCCCGTCGGGCCCATAGACAATCATTACATCATTCCAAACGTGTAATTTACCTCCCCGTACGTACAATACGATCGTATTGTACGAGCGGGGAGAGGAGGCGTAATCCATAGTTCTCTATGAGAACTGTGGATTACCGTAATTGCGGCACGCATCTCGCTCGTATTAGAGCACAAATATGACACGAAATTGACCATGTGAACATACCCTAATAAGTGGCATAAAGTAAGGTCAGACTAAACAGTCTTTATTTATCAACACTATGATAAATGTGACACATTTTAAGACTGTCTAGTCTTACTTACATGGTCTAAGGATATGTTCACGCCTTTGTCGCCGCGTATTGCGCTTAATATGCGACGAGATGCGCGCCACAATTACAGTGATCCATAGCTCTTACAGAGAACTATGGATTACACTTCGTCCCCCCGCGTGTACAATACAATCATATTGCATGCGCGGGAGGAGAATGGACATGTCAATTATTTTCGTGATTACATGCCGCGAGCAATGCATGTCAATGGGGCGGGTGGGCTGCCCCCCCTCCCCTCCCCATGCTTTAGGAATACGCGCTGATCAGCGCGACTCCCAAAACACCCGGAATATTGCGCCGCGTACTGTACGTGCCACAATTACCCCATGTGAACTTACCCTAAATGTTATACATTATTGATAAATCTGCTCTATAGAGGTTTTTTTTTATCTGCCTGCAAAGATGATGATATTTTTTCTGCTTCTGAATTACTGGCATAGGGAGAAACAACATAGAAGATTGAAGGTTGGAAATTGTGGAAATTGAATTAAGTGTAATACACATGTGGACATGTCCTCTTTGTCCCTTTAAGATGAGTCTATTTATTGGTGTGTAGTTTATCACTTTGTCTCAGACCTGTGATATTTTCTGTAGGTTCAAAGAAAAATCATCTCAATGTTAAAGCTTCAGGAAAAAGGAAGAGTGGTATAACAGAACATTCTAAAAGGTACAATTCTATTAACATTTGGGTTGTAATTTGAAACCAATTACATGTAGTTACCGGGATAAAAAGGAGGTTAGATTCTTAAAAAGGACACTGCCATCAAAAAGGATTATTTTTGTTAAAATCAATATTACGCAAACTATTTTTTTTTTCTAATTTTTGTCAATATTTTTTAATTTTATTTTGGCAGTTATATGCAATTAAGAGTTAAATGTAAAATACTGTCCATATTAAGCTGTTAGGGTATGTGCACACGGCGTTTTGCAATACGTTTTTTGATCCGAAAAACAGTGCATAAAACATATCCAAACACATATCCAAAGTGTGGTGTGAGTTTGGATACGTTTTCTGGATTGCAAATTGTACCCTATAGTTTTAAATCGGGTTTGCGATACATAAAACAGATCAAGAATTGACATGTCAATTCTTTGATTGGATCCGTTAAACGCATCACAAAGACGTATGTAAAACACGTACCGTCTGAACTCCGATATGTGTTTTATATTGAAACGAATGTAATCACACAGGAACTTCGTTAGCTAAACGCTGGGTGAACATCCCCTTGGAGAAAACTTTTGTTGGTAAGGCAGACTAATCTCACATTACTTTAGCTCCTAATTACCTCTGTATACTCTAATTACAAATAGTAGGAAATTACATGATTGCTCTGTTGTTCTCTCTACACGGATAGATTATATGAAACCATGAGCAACACATAAAAGGAAAATAGGGTAATCTTTTCTGCACGGATGAATGATTATGGGATTGGGAGGGTATTGCATTCAGATTTATTAGTTTATTGCTCATAATATTTACACTTCTCAGACCAGAAAGAAAGACCATCAAGCAATCTTCTCACCACTGTGCTATCAGAGCTCACAGAAGCAAAGTCAAAGAGAGTAATATACATAGGGCAACTTTAAAAAATTATATAAAAAGAGCCCAACTACCCAGTTAAAAAATAATCTATATAATAGTCACATATTGCTTGTAAATAGCGAGTTAACGCCCCTTTCATGTTTGTTTTGCTGTCTGTATCCCTGTTAGTATAGATGTTTAACAGGTGTGATATGACATGCTGGTACTTGTAATTCCACAAACCTGCCTGTACACAGATACCGCTATGGGATTACAAGTGCCAGCATGTCACACCACTTGTTAAAGACATGTACTAGTATACACCCATATGTTTACTACGTGTAAACACCCATATGTTTAGTACGTGTTTAAAGGAGTTTTGCCACGAAGTGAGTTCCTTACCTCTTATCTGCTCCAGAGAGAATATAAAAGCATGCTGAGTCATGAACGGCTGCAGGGGTGAGAGGGAGGGGGTGAGCAGAGAGTGAGGAAGCAGGGAGCATCTCTAAAGTTTACTCAAATAATAACATTACAACAGTGGATTCTCTATACAGCAGACAGACTCATACACTGCACTTTCTCCCCAGCCCCTTGCAAGCTCCTTCATGTTCCCTGTCATCAGATAAGAAGTGCAAACACGCAAGCATGGCCCGATCAGCTCCTGTCAGTGTCCTGGTCGTGTTTAATGTAAACTTTCAGGAAACTAAGGGGGAATGAGCAATGCTGTAGCTCTCACAGGCTTCACTTTTTGTAATCACATATATTTAGAAAAGTGATTAAATACCCATTTTGGAGGATCCCACGTCAATATTACATCGTGGCAAAACCCCTTTAATGTGTGGCGTGGCATGTTGGCAGTTGTAGTTCCTAAACAGCTGCCTGTAAACAGTTGCTGTGAAAGTATAAGTGCCAGCATGTCACATCACACATGTACTGTAATCTTACGGGCGTAAATTAGTACATTTGAGTTCCAACAATGTCCTAGTTAGAAACCGTGGCTTCTATGGGGGTGTGAGTCAGAATGTAACGTGAGCACATAAGTCATGCTCCATAAAAGCCCTCGTTCGTAACTAGGGGACTATTGGAGCATCGTAATTTGGGTACTACCTGTAGTATCTAGATTGAGGTGTTTCATTATGTTGCATGGTTTTTTTAAGCGAGATAGTTTACCATAGAAGCATTGCTTCTCTGAATTATAGCGCCATAGAAAGGTACGATGTAGTACAGAGGCACAAGGACTCTGTACATCTCTCTACTGTGTACCTGAGGCAGAAAACAAATATTGACCTCCATATTAAGAAGGCATGTTTAAAGACGTCACTAACTATATTCTCATTGCTTTTAGAGTAAATACAGCAACTACCAGCAGTGAAGCTTCAAGGATCACAGAAGACGTGCTCAAACAGATCACTTGTCTTTCCATGGAGGAGACCAACAGTGATGGCTAAAACCACTATAAAAACAATATGAAGTATTTTTTTTCCTTTACATATAATATTACAACACTCCACTACCACATAATGTATTTATATAATAAATGATATACACTACACTTCAAACCCCAGTACACTGGATGTTTTCATTTGTTAAATAAGTGTTCTGAAGAATACCTTTTTCATTTTCAGAAACTAAGGCTAAAATTACCATCAGACATCAATGTGCTTGGCCTGTACTGCCATAGTAATTCTGGCATACACTTTTCAAAGCTGTCCTGTTACACATTTTTTTGGGCACATTACCATGTCTCCCCTGCACTAATCTTCTTAAAACTAATATTCTGACTTGTAACTGTGAAATCTGTTTTCCACAATTTTTATCTTTAAGTATCAAAAAAAGTCTCAGAGTTTGGGCTCCATGATCAGACATTCATGGCATATGAAATAATCTCATACTACCTTTACAAATATCTCAAAGGATTACGTGAAACATTTATCCCGACAGATACTGCTAGGGGGCCAAAGAAATCTATGTCAAGTATTGTCTGAATTGGACTACATTTGACCTATTTACCAAACATGCGCTTCGGTTGCAAAAGCATGGTCCACAATGTTTGTTTCCAATGCACAAAGCTTACATGTTCGATAAGCAAGACAAACATAGCCCAGTTTGGACTATGTTTGCCTTTTAGATCTATATGGCTCCATCACAGTATCTATTGGGATATATTGTTCACAGAAGCCATTCAAAATACCACCAACGCGGAGCAAAAACATAACGTAGTTTGCGTATGGAAGTAGTACAGAGAATAACATGACTATGAGCACTGCTGCTTAGTTGTAACCAGAAAACTCAGGTCCCTCTCGTCCTATTATCCCCAGTTTTATTCAAACCACTACATAAGTAGTGGTATTGGTCTAGGTACATTACTTTACATTGATTAACATTAAAACTAATCTGAAATTGTCTTGCTCCTGTTACCAGCATATATAGTTAATTCTGTAATACTTTAAAGTAAAGCTGTGTTTCCTACAAAGTATTCTATGGTTTAAATCACTAGCAAAAAAATCACACTTTACTTTCAATTCCATCTGTAAGGCCATTCACAAAGAAATTAAAAATAAATCGGGCCTAACGCTCACTTTAGCTCATGTTTAGTATGTACCATATACAACAACTCTGTTTTCTGTCCTTTAACCAATTCTTTACCCATGTGCACATATATTGGGCCTCATTTATCAAAGCTATCCAAAAGCATAAATTTGGTCAGTACTTTCATTCAGAAAGTATATGAGCATACAGGTGCACGCTGGTGTGGCAGCAAAAAGCATTGCAAACACAATACATTATCAGCAGCACTCTACAAGCACTTAAAAAAAAAATAAAAACAAAAGGAAACAGGAATTTTTGGAAAAGCACTTCTGCTACTTTCAGCAGGTAATAGCTGGAATCTTCTCTCCCTGAAATGTTAAAGTCTGAACAGACAACAAGAGGTAACATTATAGAGTAGGTTCCCATCTATATTAGGGTCGCCTTGCCGGCTTTTACAGTTTTGATCAAAAATGTACACTAAGGTCCACATGTATGGACCCGAGTGCATCTTTCATTACATATTGTGCTCTGGAAAAATTAGAGGGGCGCTCTTATTGGTTGCTATAGGCAACAAGGTGAGTTTAAGGATATGTTCACACGGCGTAATTGCGGGGCGTACAGTACGCCCCGCAAATACGCCGGGTGTTTGGGAGTTGCGCTGATCGGCACAAGTAATTGACATATCACTTATCTCCCCGCACTTACAATACGATCGTATTGTACAAATGGGGAGAGGAGGCGTAATCCATAGTTCTCTGTGAGAACTATGGATTACTGTAACTTCGCCACACATCTCGCTCGTATTAGAGCACAAATACGACACAAAATATGCGCCGAAATTAGCCCGTGTGAACATAGCCTTAGACAGTTTTCATACACGGGGCCCTAAGAACTTCAAAATTTTCATATATTCCAAAGTAGCACAAATGCTTTTCCAAAAAATTCCTATGTTAGCTTTGACTTTAGTGCTTTTAGAGTGCTGCTGATACAGTATTGTGTTTGCGTCATTTATCAAAACTGTCTAAAAGTAAAACGGTCTTTGTTGCCCATAGCAACCAATCAGAGCTCAGCTTTCATTTTTACAGAACAGTTAAAAAAAGCTGTGCACTGAATGGTTGCTATGAGCAACAAAGTCCGTTTTATACTTAGTTTTGATAAGTGAGGCCCATTGTCCCCAAGTTCCGGCATATGCCCCTTCAATACAAGGATGTTGTATGGTACAGACTTGGATGAGTCATGGATGTGAAAAAGACGACAAAAAAGGACAGGAAAGTTAGAACATATATGATAGGAAATGAAGAAAAGCAGCATTTATCGTTTTAATCTGTATTATAATTCTGTAACATAAGTGAATGTTAACATTAAATGTTATATTTACAAGGTTGTTTATTTATACAGACGTATTAATTCAATGTGGCACACTTGTTTATAACATATGTAAACTAAGAAATCAGCACTAGTTAGTTTACAGCAAAACATTAAAGCAGCCGTAAGTGAAAAATCACTTGACATTGCAAAACATGGACAAAGCTTACACAAACTGCCTAGAGATGTTCACTGATTAAATAATAAACGGGTATGAATGTTAAAGGCAATGGAAAGGTCCAAAGGATTGGTTTTAGGATTTCTTGTACTCAATTCTTTCTACTTTGACATCATCTCCAATCAGTTGGTAGACATAAGTGACAACGGTTGAAGCTTGGATATCCATGAGAACGAAGGAAGGAATGATGTTGCTGAAAGCAAAGAACAGTCCATCAGTAATTAAAGACAATAATTTTTACAGGCTTTTACAAATACATTTCATTCAAAATGACATGGTCCTTATCAAAAAGAAAATGTAGGCAAAGATTAAGGGCGACATTTTCCAACACGCCAACGTCAGTTTGTTTGGTCTGTATTGCGCTAAAACCGCTTTTGACGTCATATTTTTGATGTAAATGAACTGTCATACACCAAAACTAGGTGCCTAAAAATTATGCGCTGTGCACCTCCATAACGAAATGCGCCTATTGAGGCGCATAGCATATCATTACAAGTGTATGTGTGTTAGGCGCATTTCATATACTTGTAATAAGTTATGCACCTCTGTGCGCGATGTGCCTCGATAGGGGCATTACATACCCTTCTAATGATATGCTATGTGCCACGATTTGCGCTAATCCCGGCACAAAACATTTCATTGGTAGAGTATGTAATGTCCCTATAGAGGCACATCGCGCACGGAGGTATATAGCTGATTACAAGTATATGAAATGCGCCTAACAAATACTTGTAAAATGTGAAATGCGCCTAACACATATACACTTGTAATGATGTGCTATGTGCCTCAATAGGCGCATTTCATTATGGAGGCGCACAGCGCCTCATTTTAGGCACCTTATGTTTACTATGCAAGGTATACCTGACGCCAGATTTTTGATAGGGTCGGCCTCTCTGGTGCACTTTACACTTATTTAATGCGCCTAAAAACTGACGTAGCACCGCCAATTTTCGGACATCTCGCCCTAAATATCATGAGCTGCCCTCCTTGGATTCTCTCCCTGGATCTCTATGCTTCCCTAATGTGTTAAAGGATTTCCTCTAATAAGTGTATTGCCTCATTTAAATGGACATAGTCTAACCAGATTTAAAAGTCTGTATTTTTAGATGTAACACTGTGTGTAGCATTTAGACCTCAAAGCTGTCACCCAACTGTCTTGTAAGACTAAAGTTTTCCATAAGCCTCCCTTTTTTAGGGATCTTACACTTCATAATGGGCTTCAGTACTTGATGACAAAGTGACAAAATATACATTTCTCTCAATTATTAAACCTTTTTGTACAAGCACTTAGATTATGGGGTTTTCTTACTACAATGATCAGCTTTAAACATGTTGGGAAAGGTAATTGAAGAATATTCCCAAATACAGTGCTCTTTTGAATTTGCTTTGGTCAAGAGATAAAGATTTTATCTCCTCTTAGAGCACACAAGTTTCAGACGGACCCAAACACGCATATAGCAATGAGCAGTGTTTTACGCTGCTCGCAATGTAATAAACGCATCGGCGTTCAGACGAGTGTTCGCCGATGCGCGTTTGTGTCTTTCTGATGCGTCTTTCAGATCCATTCAAAGAATAGACGTCAATTCTCGATCCTAAAAAGACGCAGCAGAAGCCCTATTATAAACTGTAGGGTGCGATCCTGCTGCAGCCAAAACGCATCCAAACACGCACCTGTGTGTTGGATGTATTTTGGATCCGATTGACGCTGCGTTTTTTGATGTGATTTTCGGATCCAAAATCGCCATGTGAACATACTCTTAGAGTTCTGTAGCCTTGTGTACTACAATTTACAAATCTCTTGCAGTCAATTCATTAACAGGAATAGCTAGGAACAGCAGAGCCGATATGTTGGTCACTGTTATAGACCCAGGAAGTGAGCATATAAGGGTATTTTCAAACTGATTTTTACCACAGAAAGTGTCAGCGTCGAAACGGCATTGTTTCCTCATCGTAGGTTCCACGATTGTAAGCGAGGAATTCTGATGAGGAAACCACGCTGAATGCGCAAGGCAGATTTTCTGCCTCCCATACTTCGTAGTGTTGCATAAAAACACCTCAATTCTTTGCCACGCTTGAAAATGCTCAAGATAAAGTTTGCATAGGGTATAACGGAGATCGGTTTAACATATTGGATGATTATTCTGAGGCAGATTCAGCGCTAAATCTGCCAATAGAGTCAGCATCCAAATCCGTCGTGTGAGCATATTCTAAAACTGGCTGTAGCTCTGTAAAAACTGCATAGTGATAAAACCCCTTTAAAGATACAAATATATCAGCAAACAAATTACTTACTTTTCTAAAGCATTGTAGGCTCCTGTAGCAGACCCCGGGTTAATATAAAACTTGTTTTCGTGTTCAAATGCTTCAAATTTATGTGTATGTCCTGAAATCATGATATCTACATCCAGCTGCCTCTGCAACACGGCTAGGCTGGCCATATGACTCCAAGGAATCACTTGGTGACCATGGATTAAGCCGATCTTAAACTGGCCACCAGTCACAACCTTTTGTTCTGGATAATTTAAATTCTAAAAGGAACAAGATAAAAAAAAACTCCACATTAAAAAGTGAGAAAAGCAAGGAGTTACCAGTCAATTAGGCTTGAGGGCTACAAACACCATTCACAAGGGAAAAAAATAAAAATACATTTTAACATGTGTTCAGTTATGTTCATATAGAGGGATTGTTTTTCTACTCTGATTCCACATTTAGAGTCCCCATCCCATGTTTTCGATGTAGAAAAAAAGCGAAGTGACTTGTCACCTCTTTTATATTGAACCCTGTTAGATTCCCTAACTGGTAGGGGGGGGCCTAATCCACATCTGTAAACAATACCAAGTAAAAATCTGCAGTAGAAAGCCAAGGGTAGATCCACACAGCCAAGTTAAAAAGCCGTCCAAAATCCAAGGGCATTTTCACTTTGCTGGATTAGGGCTGCGAGAATCCGATGTCGGCCCCACGGAATATAGAATATGTTCTATATTCCGCCGGTTGGTTTTCGGATTAGAAAACCCTCAGTAAAAAAAAATCTGTGCTGTGTAGAATACAGCACGGATTTTCTAGTGAGGGCTACACAGCACAAGTTACGGTCTTTTTTTCAGGGGTTTCAAAATACTGAATCCGCTGAAAAAACTACCCAAGTCCTGTGCTGTTTAGACCCAGCCTTAAGGGTATCACCTCAGAGTTCTGACATGGATTTCATAGTAGATTTTTTTTTTTTTTAATAGAAAAATTCCACTTCATGAACGTACCCTTAGTACATTTTCTTTCACTCAAGGTAACCACTGAGCTTTTATCTGCAATCTTCATTTATTCTTAGAACCAGATATTCAGTTCACAGCTCGATACTGGTTTTGAACTTTCCGATGTGTATTCCTCCCAGTAATACATGCTGAATGTGAGGTCTATGTATTTAGAAGTCTAGAGTCTGCAGTGGGTGCTCCAATTTCTTTATACAGCCTAAGTGCATCTCCCCCTTAAAACTGCCCTTTGTTTGTCTTTTCCTCCTCTCCAACATTTATGAGCTGCCCTCCTTGGATGCTCTCCCCCATCATCATGCTCTGATCTGCCTTATTACGACCCTCTTCCCCTCCCTGCTGCTATCTCTTAGGCTATGTTCACACGGCTTAACTGCGGGGCGTAATTCCGCCCCGCAATTACGCTGTGTGGCCGGGAGAGCGAGCGGGGGGCCGGCACTTCGTCGGCCCATAGACAGTCATTGCTAGCGGCGCGTATACGCCGCTAGAAAGTGACCTGTCAATTATCTCCCCCCTCGGCGTATTCGCCGAGCAGGGAGAGGAGACGTAATGCATAGTTCTCTATGAGAACTGTGCATTACCGTAGTAACTGGGACGGATTCAGCCCGTAATTGGCGCACTCCGGCGCGTAATTACTGACTGAATTAAGTCCCAGAATAGCCCATGTTCACACGGCTTAACACAGAGAGAAGACGGTGGAGAGCCTAATCAGGAGTACTTTGACATACTGAATTGCTTTGAGATTTGGCAGCTGCAGCAGGTGAATTAAGGACCTCGTACAGCAGCAAAATGTAGACTATTTAGAAACTTGCTTAACCCTCGCCGATCATAGTAATGCACATCCTGGAATCTTTAACGACACACAGAGAAATTAATTGCTTGCAGTCAGATTGGCATTGTTGCCATATTGTCCAAATCAAAATGGAAAAGTATTCACAGTAACAGTAAAAATTCCAAACACCATAAAGCATCAGATATATAAGATGGGGGTTAAATCTTAAAACATGACTTTTAATGTACACTGCTGTAAAATAAATCACCACTAATACACATATGTAGAATACTGTGAGCATTAAATATGCGCAACAGACAATTGTGCTACCAAGTGAATATAGTTCATCAATTGTAAAAGGTACACACGCCCAAAAAAAAAAAAAAAACCTTACTTTAAACAAACTCAAGACTCAAAATTTGATCATAAGGTCCAATTACAGTACAATACACATAACAAAATTTTCACTAAGCACTATACACACAAATAAGAATAAAAAGGGTCAATCTTATCAAATCCTGGGCTGTGCAGTCTCCAGAAGATGTAAAGCGTGGGTCTTTTCCCTTGATAACCCTGTTAAGTCGATCTTATTCTAAATGGCTACTGTACGGAGCAACTGCCCCGAGAAGGGCAATCCCACCATGAACCTGTCTCTGGCTAAACTTATAATGCCCTATATCCAATTAGTAGTCCCAACATGTTTTGAATCTTACTTATTCTCATCATGGGACTTCATATGTAGAAAGAGAATATATACCCAAGATTGAGAAAAGGGGTATCAGTAAATACAAGGACCCTGTAGTGTGAATATAGCCAACAGCACACACATAGGGAAGGCTTAAAGATGCAACCAGACAAAAAGAGGCTGACATGCATGTGGCAATGAAACAGCTTGTCTGGATACAATGAGAACTTTTTGTGGTGAATGCAGTCACCAACACACAGATAGGGAAGGGTTAAACAAACATTAAGGCAGACAAAAGAGGCTGGCATACATGTGGCGGTAAAACAGCTCAACTGGTCACATACACTAGACATATGGTATAGTGCCTGGTAACAAATAAGGAAAGTGCTAAGTAGGCCCATTTGTTACCAGGCACTATACCATATGTCTAGTGTATGTAACCAGTTGAGCTGTTTCACTGCCACGTGCATGTCAGTCTCTTTTGTCTGGTTTCATCTTTAACCCTTCCCTGTCAGTGTGTTAGTGGTTGTATTCACCCTACAGAGTCCTTGCAGTTACCCCATTATCAATCCTGGGTATGCATTCTTTACTATATACTATCTTCCTAGATAGATGAGAATAAGTAGGATTTGAAACATGTTCGTACTAATTACATCTAGGGCACTATAGGGGCAAAGTTAGCCAGGGACAGGTTCCTGGCGGGGTCGCCCTTCTCGGGGCAGGTGCTCCATATAGTAGTCATTTAGGATGAGATAGCCTTAACAGGGTTATTGAGGGAAAAGTCCACACTTTACATCTTATGATCGACCCTTTTTATTCTTTCTTATTTGTGTGTGTAGTGCTTCATGCCAATTTTGTTATGTGCATTATGTACTGCAATTAGATCTTCTAATCAGATTTTGGTTCTTGGGATAGTTTATGGTATTTTTTTTTGTGCACCTTTGCAATTAGTGAACTATATTTACTTGGTTGCACAATTCGCTGCTAGGTTGCGCATATTTAATGTTCACAATATTCTACATGTGTTATATTGGTGATTTTACAGGAACGTACATTAAAAGTTATGTTTTAAGATTTATCCTCCGCTTTCTATATATGTTGCCATAGTGCTCAAACCCATCAACAACAATTAATATAGGCAACAAGGCCAAGGTTTAGTGGCACCAGTACTTGGAAATCATAAAAAAGCAATGCGCAGAAATGCAATGCATGTCATTTTTCTTTTTAAAACAAGAGAATAAGGAAGCAGAAAAAATGAGAACCTCATCAAAGTCTCCTCTGACGATGTGAACGTCCCCGGCCAATGTCTTGAGATAGTCATAACTCTCTTTGGTGCAAAGGTTTCCTGTGCAGAGAATGTGCTGAATTTTTCCTGGCACCAGGAGTTTTTTGAATTTAGCTGGCAAACGGTTGCACCGGTGTGGGATGTGCAGATCTCCTAATACCAACACCAACTACAAAGTTCAGAGGGGAAAAAATGGTGTTAGAATCCATACAGTATTCACAGGTAGCAACTCTTGGCTTCTTGTAAACTAGATGACATGCAAGTGTTACAGGATCATGTAAGATACATGTGGAAGAAAGAGAAGCCTTGTGTACAGTCACCACATGCACAGAATTCAGGTATAATTATACGGAGAGAACTGCTTATACTAATTAGATCATTTAGTTAAAATAGGTGGCCTGGGAGTATTTTCCACTTATGCAGAGTCTACAGCTTTTCACATTATTTAAATCTGCAATACTATTAAATTAGGTTAATTGCTCAATTTATCACCTTAAAGAGGTTGTCTCACTACAAGAATTGCTTTTTAGGTTAAAAATCTTGCAAAAACAAGTCACTTTGCAATATGTGTCTATTAACAGTGTCCTACCTATTCCTAGATATCCCCTCTTGTATGGGCTGCATCAGCTCCTGTGGTCGCTATAGCTACAGACCTGTTCAATCTCTCTTGATAGGCTGCTTGCACTGCTAGAGCTACAGACCTGGCTTCTACTGCAGCTTAATAGAGGCCAGTAAACACATCCCTGAATTCAAAATGAAACCAAGAAAACAGGACTGAGGTAAGATGAATCAATGTAGTGAGACAACCACTTTAAATATATCATCTACTGACACAAAGCAGCAATTACAATGCTAGTAGTAAAACACATTGTATGTAAACCTTGACTAAGTTAGGATTAATGGAGTTGTGTAAAAAATATATATATATTCATTTTTCAGAAGTGTGAGTGCTAAGAGTTTATCAGGTAGATTCCTATAGAAAAAAATATATTAAAAAGTCTTCTACCAAAATCCTATATGGGGCTTGTAATCATGTACAAAATCATATTGCAAAAACAACCCCTTTTGAATGTGTATTCAGTTGCAGAAATGTTTGCAAATAGGGCTGTGGAGTTGGTACGCCAAAGCTCCGATTCCTCAATTTCCCAAACCGCCGACTCCTGACTCCCTCATACATGACGCATGTTTAAGTGATAACTTTACTGTAGTAAAATGGTAACATCCGGCTGTTTATCACCTTATGATACAATAATCAAGCTATTTAGGTAGAATATACACTGCCAAGCAAAATGGTAACAATGTTTTGACTTTCAGGCTCCATATCTTCCCTTCCACTACAGCTTTGAATGTGAGACTACCTTCATTTTATAGACAATCATCTTCCCTATCTTATATATAAATTTGACTTGTAACTATTTAGTTAGCACCTGCTTAGTTCTGTAGATTCTTGGCATGTAACTGCATGGTTACGGTTTTGCTCCTAAAAATTAATTTTTAATTAATTTTTATTATTTGGTAAATCCACCTTTTGGCTTTCAATACTGCATGAATCCTTATGGGTTCTGGACCAGATTCGAGCATGTCTTGACCAAAATCTGATCCCAGGTCTCTTCTACACATTCCCAATGTTGGTGCAGACTGGACTTGGGTACGAATACAGCTTTTTCTTCAACTCTACCCACAAGTGTTCGATTGGTTTGAGGCCTGGGGACTGTGGAGGCCAATAGAGCAACTCTGCTTCATTATCATTGAACCATTTCTTCTCCAACCTTTATGTATGCATCAGGTCAATGTGCTGCTGGAACACTATGTCGTGCTTTTCATCCCCATAGTACTTGAGTGTATGAAGTAACTCATCTTGTAGGACACTCACATATAGCTCAGCATTGAGAACATCGATCCTGGTCAAGTATACATCTTTGGCTATGAAACACCAGATCATCAGGCTTCCTCCACCAAACTTGACAGTTTCCTCAATTTCTTGATCTATAAGCCCCCTTTTCCCTTGAAAACCCATTTGCCCCAGCAGAGCCCGGTCTATTGACTTTCATCTCATCGCTCCAAATCACCAGTTTCCAATCTTCCATTTTTCATAATTTTTTGCAAACTCAAAGCCAATACGTCTTATGACGAGATTGAAGTTGAGGCTTCATCGTTTTTCGGGCCATCAGTCCAGACCTATGTAATGTGTGTTGCCCGGTGTTTGCATGGACGTCTGTTATCTCACTATTATGAAGCATACGAGCCTCCTTCCCTGCTGTGTCAGCCGAGTTATAACTGATCGACCTTGTGGTGAGCCGACTTGTTGACTCTGATATTTTGCCTGGACGTCCATCTCTCTCTTTTGAATGGATGGATGGACTTCATTTCATATTCTTCCAGCTGTCAGGGCCTCACATGATGCAGTTTGGCAATTTTCTTGGCCCAGAGACGCTATCGATGAGCTGGATGATGTTGTGTCTCTTCTTGGGAAATCTTCTTCATGGCTGCTCAAACCAGTGACCTTACACTTGGGAATCAGCCTAATAACACACTGAGCTATTAGGGAATGCAAGAACAGGTTGTAATTTGTAGTAACAAGAAGAAAAAGATTGTCCCACCACCAGGAGTAAAACAGTAACAATGCAATTACATGACAAGAATCTGCAGAACTAAGCATATGCTTAATAGTTGCAGGTTATGTATGAGAGCCAAGATGATTGTCTATAAAATGATGGTAGTCTCACGTTCAAAGCTGTATTAGATGAGGAGATATGGAGCCTGGAAGTCAAAAGTTCAAAACATTGTTACCCTTTTGCTTCTCAGTGTAAAATATTTCTATTGGATATGACTTTAAACACAAAAAACTTTAAAAGCACAAAAAGCTGCAGTAAGTGGGAAAAAAATGTTAACAAAAACGTCCTGAATAACTTTTGTGCAGTCTATGAATTTGTTTTGAGAAATAGTATTACCTCCATCAGAACCTCCTTCATAGATGACCTCACATCTGATCTCATTATTTCCAGGCTAGAGAACGGCCTCTCTACACTAACTGGGGTTGGTGGCAAAGCGGTGACCAACATCTCTAACAATGTCAGGGTTTAAAGGAATTGCCTCATGCACAGTCAGTTTTGATGAACGGTTGATCTTCTACTTCTTTGAGAGCAAGTGATCAGATTTCAGAAAATTTTTTCAATCTGTTTGCTATGGGAGCTGAATCTTTGCCCCTGTGATAACGCTTTGCCTGCTCCATGAATTCCAAATACTTTTCAAAATTACACTCATCTGATGAGGCTGAAGATATGGGAGCAGTAGCACTGGCTGGACCCAATTCCTCTTGCTCTTTACACTGCATTGAACTGTACCAATTTATTATATATTTTGGTAGTCGTAGTCGGTCCATTTTATAACAACTCCACCAAAATGGGCACCAACTCCACAGCCCTGTTTGCAAAGGATAAATATACCTAAAAATAAATACATTTATAGAATTGGTGGTCCGAACGGTTCTGAAATTTAAAAAAAAAAAAAAGCCTGTTCCACTGCACCTGTGTTCTTCATTGATCATATACCATGCATTCAGGCAGAGACCACTGAGGTCAGATGTTGGCTGCAGTATAACATGAACAGTGTGATGTAATTAATGGGCAGATGCCAGAGAATACTGGAGCATCAGTGGCTACAGTTTTTTCTACCTTTATTTTTTTTTTTAAAGCACAATCCCGTCTACTGGCTGACTTTGTAAAGTCTAAGACAACCCCTTAAACCTGCCCAAAAAATTGGCACCAATTGCACACTCACTGACTGCAATGAAAAGGGAACAATATCACTATAGCTGCCTTGATGCTTGCCGATCCATCCTTTGGGTTCAAATGGTGCATTTTCGTGACAGTTGAAATGCGCTTTTCAAAAACAGTAAAAAAAAGGCATGCAGGCTTTTAAAAATGCACGTCTATATAAGTAACTCAGAGGACACCTAGCGGAAATCCTTGTTTCTAAAAGTGTGTTTTCTAAGGCTAAGTTCACACAGCTTAAATTGGGACGTATTTTGCGGCGTACTGCGCTCAATACGTGGCGAGGTACGTCCCAATAACTACAGTAATCCACAGTTCTCATAGACAACTATGGATTACGCCTCCTCTCCCCGCTCGTGCAATACGCCGCGGGGGGGAGATAAGTGACATGTCAATTATTCACACCGTTTACGTGCCGCGAGTAATGCATGTCTATGGGGCCAGCGGGCTGCCGCCCCCCACCGCCCTGCGAGAGATCGGCGCGAGCTCCCGAGCACACGCCGTAATTGCGGGGCGTAATTACTCCCCGCAATTATGCTGTGTGAACTTAGCCTAAAAGACGCATGTGTTGTTTTTTTTTTGTTTTTTTTTTTAATTGCTGCATGTGTTTTTGGTTCATTCAAAAAAGCAACACAGCCTAAGAGTTGCAAGGAAATAAACATCTGTACACAGCGTCTCTGCTCCATTTACACTGCAGTCTCCAATTGTGATGAATCTTATTAGTAAGTATATGGAGAAGGGGAGGCATTCCAAGTGCTCACACTATTGAAAGGAAGATCATATTTTGGCAGAGCCCCTTCAATGTGTCCTGGTTTACATGCAAAGATTTTGCAATCATGTCCTCACACAACAGACAGAACACCGCAATCAATAACTGTGGAGCAAGACAGGGCTGTTAAATGTGTAGCAGACATTGTTTCACTGAAATAGATGGCATATACGATTTTCTTCTTTCAATGACTCATGGAATTTGTTGCCACTCTGACATAATTCTATATCAAAATTTAAAAAAACAAAATATTCACGCCTTGTATACTGGTAGGGAGGGTAATTTTCTTTTGTTAAAACTGTGGTTTATAACAGAAGCCATGCTGGATCCATCTTAGGGTGCTTTCACACAGTGCAGTTTTTGCGCAGTTTTAAGGGCGCTTTCACACGGAGCATTTTTTATGCGTTTTTGGATGCATGTTTTCTGCAGAAAGGCACAGCAATTAACGCTGCACAAAAAAAAAAAAAAAAAAAGCACCCAAAAACAACGCTCCATGTGAAAGCAGCCTAAGGGTGCTTTAATACAGCCAATTTTTAACTGCGCACTAATTAAACTGCCTTTATTACCAGCAAGCTTCTTTCAGTTGTCTAAATTGTTCAGAAAGGTGTTTCAAGTAAATAATCAATTACTGTGTTTGAAGTCTTGTGGATTACACACACACTAATTTGTTACTCACTTTCCAAACAGCTTAGATACATGAAAGAAGCTGCTGGTAATGAAGCCAGATAATTGGAGCGCAGTTAAAACTGCGCTGTGTGAATGCACCCTAACTGTGCTCCAATGAAACTGCCTTTATTACCAGCAAGCTTCTTTCAGTTGTCTAAATTGTCCAGAAAGGTGTTTCAAGTAAGCAATCAATTAATGTGTTTGAAATCTTGTGGATTAAACACACTAATTGATTAAGTACTTTCCAAACAGTTTAGATAAGTGAAAGAAGCTTGTTGGTAATAAAGGCAGTTAAAACTGCGCTGTGTGATAGCCACCTTAGAATAATCAATTGGCACAAGATAAGCCCCATTAACTTATAAGGGTGCTTTCACACAGTGTGTTTTTGATGGTTCTTTTGTTTTTGTTTTATAGAGAAATGCACAGCATTAATAGCTGTGCATTTCTGCAAAAAAAAAAAAAAAAAATGCACTGTGTGAAAGCACCCTAGTGGGGTCTGCCATGCGTCCATAAAGGTTTTCATTGTTTTGATGGCAAGAAAAGCCTTACATGTTGTGCTATTCTTGCCATCAGAACTAATCAACCCCAATTAGGTGTGATATTGGACACCCCTTTTCTTTTGCAGGGACCAAAAATAAAAGCCGACTGCAAGAGCCCCCATAGGTTTCTCCAGCAAAATGCAGAATTATAAAATGTTCTTTTGGGGAAAAAATGGGTTTCATTAGATGCATTGGCTTCTCCAGAGTGGCAACCTCTTCCTGTGGCAACTATTTATTTTGGCATATAAAAGGAAAGTGGTTTTAATTATGGTTTCCCTTTTTATTACTTAATAAACTGTCTGCAGGTTGTTGTTTTTTTTTAATCACAAGACAAAAACAGCGCTTGCCTGCAGCATAATGTGAAAAAAACACTTTCTAAAATAAACATTCACTTTACTGTAACATTTGGAAATTAATGAAACAGCAAAAAATTCATATATGAGCGAGTCTAAAGCCTCTTTATTTTGACCTGTACCTTCCAATTTAATCACAATTAATACGGCAAAGTCACTCAGATTTCACAGTGGCTGTTGACTGTATACCAGCTACTTGAAAGGATTTGGCTAGACAAAGGTCTGCTACAGGAGTGTGATGTAAGAAGGGTTAAATCAGCAAACTATAGAGATACATGGACTCCAAATCATTGGTACCTCACTAGTGTTAGTGCATGATTAGCGGAAACTTACTCTGTGCCCAGGCTTATGGAGGAGTTGATTGCAGACAAGGGAGTATGAAAGGGTGAAACATGAGCGATGTTAAATAAAAGAAAGCAAAAGAAAATGGGTGACAAATTAGGAAAATGAATACAAAAATAATCGATCAGGGATGTTAAGAAAGAAAATTTTGCAGGAAAGTTCTTTAAATACAGAAATAAAGATGTTCTGAGGAAGCAAAAGTTATACAAGGTTACTGGTAGACTTTAAACATACACAATGACGTAGGTGCATAAAAAAGGAACTAAT
The DNA here is from genome assembly GCA_025379985.1 of Phyllomedusa bahiana. NCBI lineage: Eukaryota > Metazoa > Chordata > Amphibia > Anura > Hylidae > Phyllomedusa > Phyllomedusa bahiana. The sequence continues at coordinate 13,439 of JAODAL010013651.1, read as the reverse complement.
ATACAGTACATATTACCCAATTAAAGCAATGGCATTCTGATTGCCACATTGTGCTGTCACACCATGACCACTTAATTTCAGGGGTTTTTTTTAATGTACCTCAAGCTGGGTTCATATGGCGGCTTTTTTTTTTTTATTTTTTAATGTGTAAAACAGGCATCCTCAAACTGCGGCCCTCCAGCTGTTGGGAAACTACAACTCCCATCATGGCCACTGTTATAGATTATATAAATGCATGATGGAAGTTGTAGTTTCCCCAACAGCTGGAGGACCGCAGTTTGAGAATGCCTCTGTGTAAAACAAGAGTTTTATGCGCCATTCAAAATACGCTTGAAAAATCATGTGGGCAGATGGTGCTGGGAAATATTGCCATGGTAGTGCCAGAAAAGGTTTTTTTTCGTTTTGTTACATCTCAACTTCAAAAATTGTTTTGATCCCCCCCCCACCTCAGTAATTATGGATTTTGATATTGTTATACGAGTTATCCACAGCTAAATCCACAATATTTAGGTTCTGTTATAGATTTTGTCATTGCTGTTGAATCCAATAAGAAATAACCATAAGGCTATGTTCACACGGCGTAATTGCGGGGCGTACAGTACATGGAGTTTGGGAGTCGCGCTGATCAGCGCGTGCTTCCGCGACGTGGGGGGCCGGCAGCTCACCGGCCTCATAGACTGTCATTACTCATAAAAATGTCACTTATCTCCCCGCGCGTACAATACAATCATAGTGTACACCTGGGGAGAGGAGGCGTAATCCGTAGTTCTCAGAGAACTATGGATTACTGTAATTTGGGCGCGCCGAAATTATGCCGTGTGAACATAGCCTAAGGCTTTGTCTGTACGGCAGATGACAGAATACTGGTTGGATTCTAATTAGAATCCAACCAGTATTTTACACTTGGTTTTTGTTTTGTTTTTCTCAGTTCTTGGATTTCGGACGCCCCATTCAATTGAACTGTACTATAGTCCGTCATTTTCCTGGCGGATTATAGAACATGTTCCAAGTTTTTTCAAAACCATTGGTTTTGAAATCCGACCACTTAAAATCCAAGCTGTGTAGACTACAGCTCGGATTTTCTTCTGAGGTCTATGGGGATGATTTTTTTAGTCAGATTTTTGCGGATTCTGAATACACTTGAAAATCCGACTGTTAACCAGTCACGTGTAGACATACACTAACAGATTAATGACATTTCTGTAACAAAGTGACACCCTACAGTCTTAGAACCTGCACTGCACCTTCCTTAAAGGGGTTTTGCCAGGACAAGCCTTATCTGCTAAGAAGCAAAATGTAAACAATGCCATGGAGCTAAGAGAGAGAGACAGCCAGAGGCAGTGCTGCATAAGGGATCGTGTGACATGTTCACTGAAATAATCAAACTACAACTTGTGGATTGTGTATACAAAAGACAACAGCTTCTTCATGTTCTCTGTCATCAGATAAAGCAGGGATCTACTAAGATAATCACACTACAACTAGTTTATTCTGTATACAAAAGACAACATATTTCTACCCGGTGCCTTGAAAACTTTTGCAGCTCAGTCTCAGATAAGAAGTGTTCTCTGCGCAAGCCCGGCCAGCAGCTCTTCTCATGCTGCGTTTAAGTAACTAAGGGCAGGTAAGGCAGCCTGTAGCTCTCTCAGGCTGCAATATTTTTAATCACATACACTCACCGGCCACTTTATTAGGTACACCATGCTAGTAACGGGTTGGACCCCCTTTTGCCTTCAGAACTGCCTCAATTCTTCATGGCATAGATTCAACAAGGTGCTGGAAGCATTCCTCAGAGATTTTGGTCCATATTGACATGATGGCATCACACAGTTGCCACAGATCTGTCGGCTGCACATCCATGATGCGAATCTCCCGTTCCACCACATCCCAAAGATGCTCTTTTGGATTGAGATCTGGTGACTGTGGAGGCCATTTGAGTACAGTGAACTCATTGTCATGTTCAAGAAACCAGTCTGAGATGATTCCAACTTTATGACATGGCGCATTATCCTGCTGAAAGTAGCCATCAGATGTTGGGTACATTGTGGTCATAAAGGGATGGACATGGTCAGCAACAATACTCAGGTAGGCTGTGGCGTTGCAACGATGCTCAATTGGTACCAAGGGGCCCAAAGAGTGCCAAGAAAATATTCCCCACACCATGACACCACCACCACCAGCCTGAACCGTTGATACAAGGCAGGATGGATCCATGCTTTCATGTTGTTGACGCCAAATTCTGACCCTACCATCCGAATGTCGCAGCAGAAATCGAGACTCATCAGACCAGGCAACGTTTTTCCAATCTTCTACTGTCCAATTTCGATGAGCTTGGGCAAATTGGAGCCTCAGTTTCCTGTTCTTAGCTGAAAGGAGTGGCACCGGTGTGGTCTTCTGCTGCTGTAGCCCATCTGCCTCAAAGTTCGCCGTACTGTGCGTTCAGAGATGCTCTTCTGCCTACCTTGGTTGTAACGGGTGGCTATTTGAGTCACTGTTGCCTTTCTATCAGCTCGAACCAGTCTGCCCATTCTCCTTTGACCTCTGGCATCAACAAGGCATTTCCGCCCACAGGACTGCCGCTCACTGGATGTTTTTTCTTTTTCGGACCATTCTCTGTAAACCCTAGAGATGGTTGTGCGTGAAAATCCCAGGAGATCAGCAGTTTCTGAAATACTCAGACCAGCCCTTCTGGCACCAACAACCATGCCACGTTCAAAGGCACTCAAATCACCTTTCTTCCCCATACTGATGCTCGGTTTGAACTGCAAGAGATTGTCTTGACCATGTCTACATGCCTAAATGCACTGAGTTGCCGCCATGTGATTGGCTGATTAGAAATTAAGTGTTAACGAGCAGTTAGACAGGTGTACCTAATAAAGTGGCCGGTGAGTGTATATTTAGAAAAGTGATTAAATACCCATTTTGGAGGATCCCACGTCAACATTACATTGTGGCAAAACCCCTTTAATGTGAGGCTTTAGGCAGATTTTTTCCATATTTTTTATTTTTCTTTAAATCGTACTCACTTTGCTTTTACTTTAAAGATATGATGGATCTGGTGTGAGTTTTCACAGCAGACTCGCAAAGATCCATACCAATTGGTGCAGATAACTACACCAATTGAAGTGGATCCGCTGCTGAAAACCCACTTGAACATATCCTAAAAAGCTAAGGATTTTCTGCTACAGATTTGTATGCAGAAAATCCGCAGCATATTACAGTTCCGACAAATTAGGTAAGATTTTAAGAAATCTTATTCACACACTAAAGATAAAAAATGAACAAACTGCACCACAACAGACCTGCAGTGTGGATTTTCAGGCAGTGGTATGTCAATTTAAGTTGCAGATATACTACATGTTTTGTTGCGGACTTTGGTTACATCGATTTTTCACTGTGGATTTAGCATATTGTGCAGCAAAATCTGCAGCTGCAAGTCCACATGAGTTAAAGTGGTTTTGCCACGATGTAATGTTGATGTGGGATCCTCCAAAATGGGTATTTAATCACTTTTCTAAATATATGTGATTACAAAAATTGCAGCCTGAGAGCTACATGCTGCCTTACCTGCCCTTAGTTACTTAAAAGCTTCTATTAGATACGACCTGACAAGAGTTGCTGGCCGGGCTTGCGCAGAGAACACTTCTTATCTGATGAGAGGGAGCTGAAGAAGCTTTCAAGGCACCGGGTAGAAATATGTTGTGTTTTGTATACAGAATCCACTAGTTGTAGTGTGATTATGTGAGTGAACATTTCACACGATCCCTTATGCACGACTCTGTGCTCTGGCTGTGTCTCTCTCTTAGCTCCATGGCTTGTTTACATTTGATTCTTAGCAGATAAGGCACGTCCTGGCAAAACCCCTTTAATGCAAAGTTGTCACTGTGGATGATCCGTTGCATTTCATTCCCCCTAAAGCCCAGCTGTCACTGACACAAGGTTTCCTCCTGCAGCAGCTCTAAACTTTGCAGGACTTGCATTGTGCAGCGTTCTAAAAATGAGGCTATATTTACCAGCCACCATTCACATGACTACATTCTACCTAAACATGGATGCGCAGCTGTTTCTATAACTCTCTAGTAGGTATAGCTATCTTCTGCTTCTCCTCTTGCACCCAGTCCCTGCCATGGCGTTCCATATGGGAATCTGGGGACCTTTCTTCTCCTGATATGAGGACATCCCAGAGATCGGACACCGTGGCATATCTTGTAGTCATTCCATTAAAGGGGTTTTCTCACCACAGCCGTTCGTATCTTTCTGTCCTTTTCATAGTTTTCTAAAAATGGATGCGTTTCTTCTGTCTGTAGGGGCGTCTCTATCCCTTATGCAGTCCGATGACATCATCATGCCCATGTGCTCGCTTCCAATGCCAACACAAGCACTGCGCTTTCAAGAAATCCGTCCCCTGCTTTCACCGGGCATTGAATGAAATGTGCTTGTGTCGGATAGTATTGACCTTGTCAATTGATTTAAGGTTACTGCATATGCCCTGAATCAATTCACAAGCGACTGAGTACGGGAAGAAGACAGGGACGGAGAAAGTATCAGCAAAATTAAATGTGCGCTCCTGATTTTCCGACCATAGGAAAGGGGTCAGCATGACAAGGGATCTGCCGGCAACCTATCGATGAAGACCAGGGTGGTCGGTCACCAAAGGAACAGAGTCCAGTCTGAACGGATAAGGTACATGAATTCTGGACAACTTATGATTTTTTTTAATGACCTGCTGTTGCAAACTGACTTGTATTAGGTGACCCAAATTTTAAAAAGATAAGATGAGAAAATAATATCTAAAGGTGGAAAAAAGTGCAAAAAATTTAACTAAAAGTGTTTAAATGTTACCACTGGTCTTGAAGGGTACATATTTTCAGCAGAGCCTTAAAATCTACCTCTGAAAATCAACATCACATCCTCATATGAAGTCTGCGCTTACAGCCGCGGATTTCAGAAGAGGATTCGACACCGATTCAGGGCTGAAATTTTCAGCATCCAAATCAGCTTTGTTAACTTACCTTTAGGTTCCATCACATCACTTTTGTGGCCTATGTTGCTGGTTATCCCCAAGGATAGCTTGAAAATGGTATCCTAACTGATGATGACGCGGAGCCTAAGGCTATGTTCACACGGCTTATTTTGGGACAGATATCGTTCTGTTTTTCGCGCCATACTGCGCGAAATACGACTGAAATTCTTCCCAGTCATTACGGTAATACACAGTTCTCATAGAGAACTATGGATTCCGTCTCCTCTCCCCGCTCGCGACATACGGCAAGCGAGGAGAAAGTGACATGTCGCGCCGTGGATAATGAAGGTCTATGGGGCCGACGAGGTGCCGCAACCCCCCCCCCACCACCACCACCTGCTGCATGCCGTAATTGTGGGCGAAATCCAATTACGCTGTGGATAAGCCGTGTGAACATAGCCTAAGCGTACATGCACACAGTGTTTTCTGACACTTTAAGGCGCATTACATGCGTAATACTCCCTAAAAAAAAAAAACATAAAACATGCCTCCCAAGGATTCCAATGTAAAATCAGGGTCGTAATTCAGACGCGCTGATTCTACTTGAGTATTTTTAGCATGTACTGTAAGCACCAACAAAGAATTGACATATCAATTCTTAGAGGCGTTTTAAAGGGGTTGTCTCGCTACAAAGATTAGTTTTCAACATGTTAGGAACACTAAATAAAGATGTTTTCCAAATATATTGCGTTCTTTTTTTTGTTTTTGTTAAGTAGATACAAGTGATTTTATCACCTTCTGTGCTCCCTCTGGTTCCCCAAGTGAAAGACCTGTGTACTTCCCCCCCCCCCCTCCTGCTGTTTGTTCTATCTGATAGCAGGGAGTGATGTCATCACACAGGTCTCACAGTAAAGAACTCCAGACAGTGAGAGCTTGTTTGTTATCTGATCTTTCAGAGAAAAGACAGTAATTACTGCTGTTAACTTTTAACTCAGAAGCTTCCCTGGTCCCGGCAGTATGAGATTTATCTAATTAGCAGAGGTCTGAATACACAGAGCTCATATGCTAATTACAGACAGCTTGACCAGGAGGTGACAGAGCAAAGCAGAATTATTTCATTCATGCATCCTATGAAACTTTGAGATGAGACAACCTCGTTAAGCGCCGAAAATTACTTAGTAAAGAGGCAGAAAATCTGCCTTGGACATTCAGCGCTGTTTCCTCATTGGAATTCCACGCTTACAAGCGCAGAATTTCCAATGAGGAAACTATGCTGTTTCAGCGCTGACATTTTCCATGCCAAACAAAATGTTGTGTGAACTTACCTATAGGGATGTAGAGGGCAAACGTAGTTTCAGCTAAATTATTTTTACTCTATTTTTCAATCCCATACATTTAAAGGGGTTTTGCCACGATGTAATGTTGATGTGGGATCCTCCAAAATAGGTATTTAATCACTTTTCTAAATATATGTGATTACAAAAAGTGAAGCCTGTGAGAGCTACAGCCCTTAGTTACTTAAAAGTTTACATTAGACACGACGAGGAGCTGATCTGGCCGCACTTGCGTGTTTGCACTTATCTGATGACAGGGAACATGAAGGATATATCAGCGTTGCCAAGTATAACAAAACACCTTCTTTTGCGGCTTCGGCACCAGCTCCGATGAGTATTTTCTTGCTCTTTTTAATCAGTGCTTTGCACTGAAAGAATTTTTTTTGCTATGCATTTACTAAAATAAATTTGATATTTTTTGTACCAGGACTAAAGACTAAGTCAATGCAGTAAAAATTGTGAGAAATATACCTATTTCTTTTATGCATAGGGTTTAAATGGATGCCATGTATGCTTTATAGGATTGATTTCCTATGAATGAAAAATTTTGAAAACCAAAATTGAGATACTTTCGAAAAAATTATATGCTTATTAAGAACTGCAAAGTTACGATGAAAGATATACATTTTTATAAAAAGTTTATAAAAAAACAAGAAGGTGTTTTGGTATACTTGGCAACGCTGATATATGCAAGTGTTGAAAACAAGTTTGACAGTGGGGAATCTGTCATTTTGTTGCCTAGGTTTTTCAACAAATGAGTGCCCTTAAATTACTATTGTAAGGGAACATGAAGGAGCTTGCAAGGGGGTGGGGAGAAATGTGCAGTGTATGAGGCTTTCTGCTGTATAGAGAATCCACTAGTTGTAATGTAGTTATTTTAGTAAACATTGTAGACGCTCCCTTGCTGTGCAAAGGGCTGGGGAGAAATGTGCAGTGATTAGGCTTTCTGCTGTATAGGAATCCCCTAAATTGTAATGTAATTATCTTAGTAATTTATTGCAGACCGCTCCCCTTTTTACTCGCTCTGCTCGGGCCCCCTCTCTCTTCCCCCTGCAGCCGTTCATGAAACAGCATAATTTTTCTGTCCTGAGCAGATAACAGGTAAGGAAGTCACTTTGTGGTAAAACCCCTTTAATGTGTCGGACAAAGGTATCCCAATAGATACCACAGATAAAAATCTGATAGGGCCTTACATTTCAGCATGCTACCTTCTTACATGCATATTGTCTCTGTCAAAACTAAAGTGCAAATCCTTTTGAAATTTCCTATACAGGACATCCCTCTGTTAGGTTATATTCACATCTGGATTACATTTATTTTATTTTTTTTTACAGCAATGGTGCTTGAAATACCCACAAAAAGGTCCTGTCAGGTTTTCATCATGTTGTAATTTTTAGTGATAAATTTTTAAACTTTTTGATGGAATTTGCAATGGACATGGAGCTTGTTCATATTTGTCTCAGAATTATCATTGTTCTGCTCCGTCATAAAAGCAGAATGAAAATGACGCTGGATATGTCAAATGACAGAAACCAAAGCTGCCTGCCCACACTTATTGTATTGGGAGGGGGGGGGGGTCCGTCAGGTTTCCGGAGTTTTACCAGACAAATAAGTACTGCATCCCGCCCAGGATTTTTGACAGAATCTGCAGCAGTGGCTCCTAATAAAACTAAGACGTAGATGTGGACAGTGCCTCAGCTTTTTAGCCAAAGCAAGCAGCCATCATACAGAAAGGCCCTCTCCACCCTCCTACTTATCTCCATTAATGTATTGACACTACCGTGACCTATCAATTTGATCAGAGGCTTCAGCAGCCAGATCTACTCTGTTTCCCCGAAAATAAGACAGTGCATTTTTTTGATGCAATTCAGAGATTGGCTGCTTATGCTGATGTTTGTGATGAAATCACTACAGTATATTAATACATGTTGATGTTTTGTTCAACAATAAATGTGAATTCTTGTTCATGGAAAAATAAGTTTTAGCTCGTCTTTAGGAGCAAAAATTAAGACACTGTCTTATTTTCGGGGAAACAGGGTATGCTGATGAGCTGAAAGCCAAGCTGGCTGCATCCTGAAAATTATTCAATTAAAACAATGTCGAGTGATCACATCAATGACAACATTTCTATTTCATCAGTAATGTTACAATATGACTTGTCATATGCCAAAAAAAATTACCCCCAGTGGACAGGTAATAATTCTATTTTTTTTCTTTTTTTCTAACGGTAAGTTAATTCACCTTTCTTTATCATACCGCCATCTAATTTACTGAAGTATAATTATTAAAACATAATATTTATTAAAATGGTTCTCCGGGACTATCCTTTTATTTGTTATAGGGTTCACAACTGCATTATATTAAACTTTGAAATTCATACTTATTACAAATTATCTACTTGTCCTGCTGTTCAGAAGCAGGCACAGAGCCCTGTCCTCCTTTCATACTGTAAACCATGTGACATCCATTGATCACATGGCTTCAGTGAACGTTTTGTCATCACTCAGTGGGTGTGCTTTGAACCCAGGCTCAGCTCAGAAACACTCCACTTTAGCGGGTGTGATCTGAACAGAGAAGGATCTGGCTACATTCACTCCTGCTAGCCTGTAATTGAATAGAAATAATGACATTGACGTAATAACAGGAGAGGGGGGACTGTTCTTTATCTTTGAGTCCTGCTGGCAGGACTTCGGAATGAGAGCAGAGGACAGGAGTTCAGAGCTGGGGGGTTGTGCACTGCTGTCAAAAATATGTGACTGCAGCTCTATACAGTTTACACAGCAACTCTTGAGTCCCAGCTTTCTTCATTATCATGACAGCAAGTACAGAACTGGGGGGGGGGGGGGGGGGTGGGGGGGTGGGGGGGAGAGAATTACACACCAATGATAACTGTGGAGGGATATCCTAGATTACACTGAAGTCTGTGTGTTTTAGGAAAGCGATGCTGGAGAACTACTGACACTCTCACAAGCAGGAAGTTTTGGATCTTATGAAAGATGAATGAGGAGGAAAAAGAAAAGAAAAAAAAACATATAAAAGGTAGTAGGATCTCTTTACTTTTCAATATAAATGCTGTTTATAGTGTTCTATAAAATCTTTAAAAACTTACCGATAACCCCTTTAAATAGGCTATTAAAAAAGACCACTATCTGTGGTCTTAGCCAATTTATCACTCATTAATACTGAATAGACTATACTACGCTGTTCCTTACTTTCCTACTGAATTCGAAAAAATAAAATTGGTGCATAGAAGAACAAAAATTCCAAATGCCAAAATTGTGAGCTTTTTGGTCATTTCATGCACCCAATAAATTGAAATACAAAGTGATCAAAAAGTCGAATGTATCCCAAAATGGTACCAATACAAACTACACTTCAGCGCACACTTTTTGCTTCAAATTTCTTTCACCTATTTTCCTCCTCTATACCCTAGGTGCATCTTAGGTTATGTTCACACGGTGTAACTGTGGGGCGCATTGCGGGGCGTAATTACGCTTCAATATGCCCGAAATGCACCCCGCAATTATGGTAATTCATAGCTCTCACAGAGAGCAAAGAATTACCACCGTCTTCCCCGACGCGTATTGGCATGTCACTTCTTCCCAGCGTGTATGTCCCAGGGACGATTGAAGTTTCATTGATTGCTGGCCGGTTCACACTTCAAAAACACCCAGCGTATTGCGGCGTGTACAATACATGCTGTGATAAGTCATGTGAACATACCCTTATTGTCCAGTGCGTATTCTAGTCCGAAAAATAGGGTAAAATTTTTTTTTTTTTTTAAAAAACACATGCAAAAAATTAAATTGTATTAAATAAAACGGTAACAGCTAAAACCACAACTATTAGCCTCGTCCCCGACGTCCCTAATACTTTATACTACCTATATATAAACATCTGTGATGGAAGAATGACAAAACTTATATTAGCATTACTTCTATTAGATTATCTTCTAGGCTTGCGCGCTACTCAGGAGACCGTCACTTCTATAGTGTAGTCGCCCACTGACTGCAGTAGTAAGGGATGATATAAACGTAATAATAAAAAATAACGTGAAAGCAGGAAATGCTTATACATTCAATCAAGTATATATTCAGGCGATAGGGAGCTGAATTAACCCCTTAAACGCTTTTTTTTTTTTTATTGGGGTCGTCAAGTTCATTTCTTACTCCCCACCTTCCAAGAGCCATCATTTTTTTTTCATTTTTCTCCCATCTACCTAGACATACGAGGGCTTTTATTTTGCGGGACATTGTGTATTTTTGTCAATCACCGGACCATAGAAGTGGGACAAAATGTGGAGAAAAAAAATAAAATACTTTAGCCAAGTTTGGGGTTTTTTTAGTTTCACGGCTTCTTCGGTACAAATGATGTGTTCTCTGTATTCTGCAGATTGATACGATTCCAACAACACCAAATATGTAGGGTTTTCTTTGTTTTAGGCTATGTTCACACGACGTACTGCAGCACATACAGTATGCGCCGCCGTACATCGTGGCTTTCGGGAGCTCGCGCTAATACGCGGGGGGCAGGCAGCCCGCCGGCCCCATTGACATTCATTGCTCGCGGCGCGTATTCGCCGCAAGTAATTTTGCCGCAAACAATACGCGCCGCAAGTAATGAATGTCAATGGGGCCACGGGAGTACACGCGTATTAGCACGGGCTCTTGAAAAACGCGATGTACGGCAGGAAGAGGAGGCGTAATCCACAGTTCTCTATGAGAACTATGGATTACCATAATTTCGGCACACATCTCGCCCGTATTAGAGCGCAAATACGCGGCGAAATGTGCGCCGAAATCACCCTGTGTGAACATATCCTTAGGGTATGTTCACACTGCGTCTAGCGGATCGTACCTGTGCCCTCGGCCAGCCCCATTCACTCTCATTATCCCTGCCGTGTATACGCCGGAAAGAAGTTATATGTCATTTCTTTCACCCAACATTCAATACACGGCAAGAAAGACGGCAGGTAATTATAGCTTGCTATGATTACAGGACGTATTTGGGGGTGCACAATTACACCCCAAAATACATCCTGTAAAACGCCCTATGAAGATAGCCTTACAGGACCGTAAAAAAAAAAAACCCAAAAAAAACAAACAAACACCTTTTCTATTTTTTCCCCATTTTCTGTGCTGCACATTTTCTGCGACCCCCTACCTTTTTTGTTCTTCCACCTATGGACCTAAATGAGGTATACGTTCACTGCTACATCCGGGATGTATGGACCGGCGTTGAACGGGAGCGTCCGGGAGGTAAGTATGAGTCTTCTCTTCTATTTTTACCCATACCCCAACAGACAAATGAGCACTGACTGGTCCCGGGAAAACCCCTTTAACTAAAACAAATTGAACCAGACAACCTCTTTAATCATTTATCCTCATATTATTAGGAAGAAAAACATTAATGTCAAAATGGCATAAATATAAAGCCTAAGGTATCACAGAAAAAAAGGAATAGGGTAACCAGATGCGATAAAGCGTTAGGGTATGTTCACACGGTTTATTTTGGTGCATATAGTATGCGCCGCAATCAGGGCTGTGGAGTCGACAAGCCAAACCCCTGACCCTGACTCCTCAATTTCCCAAACCTCCGACTCCCGACTGGCGCATGTTTAAGTGATAACTTTACTGTAGTAAAATGGTAACATCAGGCTGTTTATCACCTTATGATACAATAATCAAGCTATTTAGGTAGAACAGACACTGACAAGCAAAAGGGTAACAATGTTTTGATCGTGTAGAAGAGACCTGGGATCAGATTTTGGTCAAGATCTGCTTGAATCTGATCCAGACCCCAGAAGGATTCAGGCAGTGCTGAAAACCAAAGGCAGATTTCCCAAATACTAACAAAATAATAAAAATTAACATTTTGATTTTTAGAAGCAAACAACGCAGTTACAGGAAAGAATCTTCAGAACGAAGCAGATGCTAAATACTTGCAAGTCACATTTATTTATAAGATAGGTAAGATGACTGTATATAAAATTGTTCTTTGCACTGCATCAAACTAACTGGACCAACTAATCGTATATTTTGGGAGTAGGAGTCGGTCCATTTTATGACGACTGCAAAATAGGCTCCGACTCCACAGCCCTGGCCGCAATACGCCGTGTGTTTTGGAAGCACGCGCTGATCAGCACGTAATTACAAAGCATGGGAGGCCCCATAGACATGCATTGTCTGCGGCACGTATTTGCTGCTAACAATTGACATGTAAATTCTCCCCCCGCACGTACAATACGATAGTATTGTACGTCCAGGGAGACAACGTGTAACCCATAGCTCTCTATGACAGCTATGAATTACCGTAATTGCAGCGCGCATTTCGCCACGTGTAATGCGCAATACGCACCGAAGTGCATACGCAAAATACACAGCAATTTAACCCGTGTGAACATACCATGTGTACAAACCTGTGTGTACTATGGAAATGGTGTCTGATCAGGAAGGGGGTTGATGGCCCAGACAGGAACTGGTTAAAAACCTGAAATGAGGCTAAAACACTGCAGATGAATTCACAAACTGTGAGATCCAATCCTGTAACACATGAATTGTAAAACTGCCACTGATTCTAATGGGATCTGTTAGTCACTGGATGGAAATCTAACTTTCTGCATCAGAAACCACAGGCATCGGCTTCATTGAGCCTGCAGTGAGCCGAGATCATATGACAGCAGCAACACCCATCTGCAGGCACTTCAGCAGCACAGGCCCCGAGTCAATGCACGCCCATTCTACGCCACTATCCGTCCTGCTCCGCGCTGTAGTCTGTAGGCGAGAGTCCAGGACGGATAGCAGCATGTGTACAACACAACAACGTAGATCGATCATCACCGAAAACACCCAACATCTCTTACCATCCTGTAAACCGGAGCCGTCAGCCAGAATGGAAGTAGCGAGAGCGCAGCTCGGCCAATGGGAATGCAGCAGCCGCTGCCAATCACAAGATGGCGTCCAAAGCGACTCAGGAATGTCATCGGCACGCCAATCAAGGCTGGAGCACGTGACTACATGTCTACGGAGCGCGGGAAGCATCAAACTTGCACGATAGGCGAAACTAGTGCGTGTACCTGATATTTATGCAGTAAGATGTGCGCTTTAGTGGCTTGCGTTTATGTGACCCCATTCCCGCGTTTT